>BDDC01001960.1:0-17839 GCA_001662425.1 Chlamydomonas sphaeroides | reverse complement strand
CTGAGCACGAGCCTACTCTCCAACTTGCACGTCGTGGCATGCGCCGCGTGATGCTAGAGGCTGATCCGCGTCATGTGGCCCGGTATCTGAGGGATGTGCGGAATAGGCGGACCGTAGCGCTGAGGAGCCGAGGGCCCTAGTGCATTGAGATGACCTGATCTGCCGATGGCCCCCCTGGCTGTGAAACGGCGACCTCCGCTTTGCGGTGTAACAGTAACAGTAACATGCACCCATGCGCAGCTGGGGAGGTTTGCTGGGCAAGCAGACTTAAGTACTGAGCAGAGCCATCAATTGGTGGGATATGGCGGGGGCGTCCGGCGTCGTCTGGATTTGTGTTGGAAGTGGGTCAAAGCAGCGGCTCGCCCCGCGGTATATCTCCATTTGCCTTCGTTCGCGTTCTTCGCATGTTGAGCACCACACGCAAAGCTTGACCAGACGCTGTTGATCCGACCGACCTGGGTGCTGCAGAGGCCACAGCGTGGGTGGCAAACTGGCACTGCTGGTACCTTCTGGTAGAGCAGCCACTTCTGCCCGCACTACAAGCGGAGGCCGTGTTGGTGCAATGCACAAAAGGCCTCCAGTCTCCCTGATGCAACTTGCTTGACGGCACTGGCCCCCTGGCACCGCCCCCCTGGCACCGTCTCCCTGACACCGCCTCCCTGGCACCGCCTCCCTGGCACCGCCCCCCTAGCACCGCCCCCTTGGCACCGCCCCCCGGGCACCGCCGAAGGACATAAGTACGCCACATCAGCTTACTGTTGCAGCAAGCGCGTGCTTATGCAGCAGCAAGAAGGCGTGCCCGCCCGCACAACGCTGGCTCATCAGCCACGCGGCCCGGGCTCAAGCGGCTCCTCCGGCTCCCTCCTGCAGGCCTGCCTATCTGGGGCCGCTCAACTCCAGCCCCACCCTTCCCAGCCCGGCTGGCCGGCCGCTGCCCGCCCTCCTGCCCAGGCATCCCCTACATGCAGGTTCTGCCCAGGCGCCCGATGCTCCATGCACCACCGCCCCTGCCCGCCGGAAGCAACCGACCCTGACGCCCATTACCGCGCCTTCCTGGACTCGACCGCCGCAACGGGCGCGAGCTCCGGCGCCGGCCCGGGTGCCGCCTGCTTGTCGGCCGCTCTGCTGTTGAAGGCCGACAGCATGGTGTTCCAGGCCAGCCCCGCGCAGTTGACGTACAGCACGCGGCCTGGGGTTGGGCGGGGCGGGGCGGGGCAGGAGACGTGGTGCGTGGGGTGCCAGCGTGGGCGGCCACCAGTTGGGAGCAAGGGCAGCCGACAGGGCATCAGCAGCAGCGTGGCGGCCTCAGTTCCCGCCTACTGGACGCGGGCACCAAGGCAAAGTTGAACATGTTCGCGGCGGGCCAGAAGAGCGAGCCTGGGAAGGGGCGAGGGTACAGGGCGACGTGTCATGCAACTAGATGCACACAACGCTCGGGCCTGATGCTTGCAGCAAGCAAGCCACCCGGATCCTGGTAAGGGCTGGTAGCAGGCACGAGGGCCCCGCAGCGGTGTCCGGCTGCAGGTCGGGCGTGGCTCCTCGCAGCCGCCCCAGCTGCCCCGCCCACCCACCCACGGCCAAGGTCTGCAGGTAGGACGTCTGGAGCTTCTTGGGCACAGCCGACAGGTCCCCACGCGTCTCCAGCAGCGTGATGTAAGTGAAGAAGGCCGCAACGTAGACGGGGAACAGCGTCACCTGCCAGCGACGAAGCGCCGTGGGGTCGGGGCCGTCGTGCTCATTCCGGATGGGCAAGGACAGTGTGGAGCGCCTACATGCCGGGCGCACGGCCTGTGCCCTCTGGGGCGAGCGGGGCCGTGAAGCAGTAGGCCCAGCCACCGCCTACGGGAATGCGGCTCGCTGCCGGACCCACCTGCCCGAAGGCCGTTTTCTTGGCCGCCTACGAGGAACAGCAGCCGCAGTGAAAGCAGCGGTCAGGGCAACCATGGTGCCATTCCGTGGCCCCAACGATCACGCAAGCGGCCCGCTTGTCCGTCCCTGGGTACCGTGAGTAGGTCCTTGCCGGGGCCAAAGCGCTGGTCGACCATGCGGAAGCCCGCCAGGAAGTAAGGGCCGTGCAGCGTGAGGCCGATCAGGCCGAATCGAGCTGTCCGGTTCCAATCGTGGGTGCGGAAATCGTGCATGCGCCCCCTGCGTCGGTGGGGTCGTAGAGGTTCGAATCGCTGTGCGCAAAGGCGGCATTGACTTGAGGTGCCCAGTACGTTTCGTAGAGACGTCGAGGCCTGGGGCAGGCACCATTTGCTCACTTGTTTCGGCGTTGAATGGCTTGGCACACGACGTCTCCAGCTGCCATAGTGCAGGCGCTGATGCATCCGGCGCGGGCTGCGGCCGGCAGTCGGTTGAAGATTGGCGGGCCCATGGCCGCTGGCTGAAGGCGAGGGGGTGCTTTAATCAGCCCTGCAGGTGCGTTGCCTCTGCTGCCTAGCGGCGCCGGGTATCCCCTTGGTGGTCCTCGGGTGTGAGGGGTCACGGGTTCGTGCTGAGCCGCCACGCGTGGCTTTCTTCCCCGCAAGGGGCACCCTTACGGAGCCGATCTTTGCTAGCTCGTGTCTGGCTGGCTCGTGCCTGCAGCAATTAGCGTAAACTTCCACGGCATGCACGGTTGCAGAATAATTGATGTAATATGAGCTATTGTTTCAATACGACTGATGTATGTGTGTTTGACAGTGGGTGTATCAAAGCAGCGATCGTTTCATCGGCTTGAACTTGCTGTTTCATGACCATCATGAGGAAGAACAGCTACGCCTACCTGGCGGTGCACACGTTCAAGTGCCCTGTCTCTTTGCTGACGTGATGATCATTCCTATCAAACCTCACGGCAGCTGGCATGGCGCCCGGCGTTGACCTTCGTTGTGGAGCCTGAAAGCATGAAATGATGCGTGGTCACGAGGACGCTCTGAACCGTGTGCTAGACCGAATCAGCGGCCGGAAGTGGAGTCCTGTCCGGTAGGGAAAGGCGTCAAAACCTTCCTCGGCGATTGCTTCCGCAGGCCCGCGCCCGGCAGCCCGCAGCACCGTGCTCACCCCCGCACACGTTCTGGCATGCAGGAGCTCTGGCTCACTGCCGCATGGTCGCGATGCGAGCGCTGGGCGCTCTGCTGCCACGGCGAAACAGCGCCCCGCCACAGGCGGGAAGTCCGCCTCTGGAGCGCCGCGTGGCTCGGCCTACGGCGCGGCAGCGACACGCGACTCGAGCCTTGCTGGGATGGTGAGCTACTGACGCCCTGGCGATGCGACATACCATCGATTGTGGGCAGCACCAAGAACAGACACGGCTGCCGCCTTGTATCGGGCCAAGCCCTCGTGTGCGCTTGCACATATAGCAACACCCCACCTCCCCGGTGGCTCTTGCTCACCCCACACAGGTGCTACCCTCGCAGCTGGTGCTCCCTGCAGGCCTGCTGAGAGGCTCGGCCTCCCAACAAACAACACAGGCTAGCGGCGCCGCTGCACCTGCGTCGGCGAAGGCCCCTGCGCCGGCATTGGCGAAGGCCCCTGCGCCGGCTGTCTCTGCAGCCAGCGGCGCAGCTGGGCCCTACTCAGCGATCCTCCGGCAGTCACCGCCCAAGCAGCGCGCCAGCTCCCCACCGCGCGTGTCGCCGCCGCTTCTGGTCGACCGTGGCGGGAGCCCAAAGCCGCGCGCCGTCAGCCCAAGGCCAAGCAGCCCCGGCGGTGCCGCCAGCCCACGGGCTGCTTGGCGCGGCGGCGGCGGCGCCAGCCCCTCATCCAGGGCAGCATCGCCGCGGGGCTGGCCAGCGGCGGCGGCACAAGAGGCGACCGCCGCGCCGTTGGTCAACGCTAGCCTCAGCTGGATGGTGAAAGCGACGCCAGCAGTGGCTGGCGGGCGCTCTGCGAATACCATCACTCGCACTGCGGCGCTGCGGGCACTCAAGCAGCAGCGGTCGATAACGCCAGAGCGTTCAATGGACGCGATGACTGAGCTGACATCGGACACGGCAAGCGCCTGGCGGTTGGAGCCGCCACCGCCGCCGTTGGCTGAGGCGCCGCCAGCCCCGAGCGCTGAGTCGTCGGAGGCCGCTAGCGTCGGCTCAGCCCCTGCCAACAGGAGCGCTCATGCGGGGCACGCGGACGTGGTCACGAGGTTCGTGCAAGCTCCGGCAGCTATTCGGGCCGCAGCAAGTCCCCCGCAGCGGCCTCCCGCGCCTGTGGCGCTGGAACAGCCGCAGCACGGCACCGCCAACGCGCGCTTCTCATCGCCCCTCCGCAACCCAGCTGCCGCGGCAGCAGCACAACCCCCGGCCCGCTCCAGCCCGGCACACCCGGCAGTGCTGCTGATGGCGGCGGCCGCAGCACCTGCTGCAGCGCCTGCACCCGCGCAGGTCCACGTGCCCTCACGCCCAGACTGGCCCCCGACATCCGCACCTGCCAGTGCCGTCGCCCAGCCTCAGCCACAGCCGGAGCGGCCGCAGTTTTTGGTGATGTTGGCTCCTTTCGATAGCATGGCAGCATCCGCGCTGACGGCTACGGCTGACGCCGCCGTCGCCAGTGGCGGCGTCGCCGACCGGCAGCAGCGTGCCATGATGCGGCACGTGCAGCGGCAGGCCAGCCCCTCGCCGGGCCGCCGCCTGCCTGCCGGCGCCGCTGGGCGCGCGTCCTCGCCGCCACCATTCCACGCAGCGCTGGCTGGGTCGGGGGCGGCCAAGAAGGCGCCATCGCCGGTGGCGGGGCCTGGACCGGGTTCCAGTTCGGCGGCACTGGCGGCAGCTGGGGCCTGGCCTTCAGCGGATGTGCTGGCGACGGCCCGGGCCCGGATTGCGAAGCTAGAGGAGCAGGTGGGATCTCCAGTTTACTATGTCTGTATTGTGGCGTTCTAAGGAGCATGCTGCGGTCGATGGCTGCTACGGCCGCTGTCGCCATGTGGGTCCGCTGCATGTGCCTGGCCACGGTCACACAATTGGTGCACTTTCGCGGCCACCACTGCCCTGTGTCGAGCGGTGCCCAACGCTGCGCCGCCCCTGCTGCCTGCGCAGGTTTCCGCCCTGACCTGCCAGCTTGCGGACTCGCGTGCGGGTAACGACAACCTGAGCTTCGAGCTGCAGGAGCAGCGCGCCGCAGGGGGCAGCCGCCAGGTGGGCTGTCCACGGCGGCGAGGCAGGGGCACAGGCGCCGGTTGCGGGGGCACCTCGGCCAGACAAGCACCTCGGCCAGACAAGCAGACGCCGTGCCCTTCGTGCTGTTCCGGAGCACCTGCGCGCCCTGCCGTCTACGCACGCATACCCGACATCGCGCACCCCGCGTGCCCTACAAAACAACAACGCGTACCCATACACTCGCAGCAGAGGCTGGAGACGACGCTGTCGGACTGCCAGCGGCGGCTGGCGGAGGCGCAGGCGGGCGAGGCAGCGGCCCGGCAGGAGCTGGAGGAGCTGTCGGGCCAGAATCGTTCCCTGTACGGAACCCTGGACCAGACCCTGGCGGCGGCAGAGCACGTGAGTGCAGCTGCGTGCAGCGGTGGCCCTGGGGCGGCAGCAGCTGCACCTTGCGGCAACAATGCGCGTCCCGCGCACTTAGCGGGCGCCTGCTGGGAGAGGCGCGCGCCGGCGCCTGCATTGGGGCGGGACAGGTGTACGTCACCGACGATCAGGAGGCCGTGGCCCCTTTGCGGACGCCGGGCGGCACAGGCCTGCTTACAATGCAGCAGCCAATTACGCCTCTGCACGGCCGGTGCTATTGTGTTTGCTGCCGCCAGGCTGCTCGGGAGCTAAAGCAGCTGAGGGTGACGCATGCGGAGCTGCAGGTGCGCTTGCCGGGACCATCCCGTGGGGTGGGTCATGGCCGCTGGCACAGCGCGCAGTGCCGCCAGCGTCCTCGCCTGTCAGGGTGGTTGATAACAAGCGTACACGTATGCGTGCATGGGACTGCCACCGTGCGCTGGGGCATCGGCCACGGGCATCAGCTCCCGCCAGGGTGGCTCTGGCCACAGTAGCAACAAGGCGCGTCCGGGGTCTGCTGTGAGCGCCGCCTTGCCACACCAGCAACGTTCAACTTGGCACGGCGTCCGCCCTCGCCCCTCGGCAGGCGGCGCACGAGGAGGCGCAGGTGTCGTGCTCTACGCTGGCCTTGGAGCTGGAGCTCCGTGGGCAGGCGCTGGCGGCGGTGAGGGAGAGGCCGTGGGCAGGGCCGGGACTAAGGTCCCGGCAGGGCCATCGTGGTCCGTACGGTAGTCAATCCGCTGTTCGCAGGTGCCGCTCAAGGGTCGCCGGCCGTGGGCAGCAGGCGCTGTGGCCGGGGCACAAGCTGCAGCCGGGTTGGGGACAGGAGGTTGCTGAGACTGCTGCCGAGCCCCCCGCTGCTGCGGCTGCTGCGTGTCGCCTCCATACGCGTCGCCCCGCCGTGCAGGTGCAGTCCGAGTTCGGCGCGCTGCGGCGGCGGCACGAGGAGGCGCTGGCGGCGGCCGAGGCGGCCCGGCGCGACTCGGCGCTGCGCGAGGGGCGGCTGCGGCGGGAGCTGGAGGCGGCGGCGCAGGACGCGGCCACTGTGGCGCAGGCGCTGTGCAAGCTGCAGGTGCAGCCAGGCGGGGCTGGGCTGGCGTTGGCGGGACATGCAGCCCGAGCTCCATGCCTCCCTCGGTCCCTCCGGCGCTAGCCGGAGGGGCCAGGTTGCACGAGCTCCGTGCCCCCCGTGTCCCGTACCATGCCCGCACCCTTTCCCCCTCCCTCCCCGCATAACAGCGTGAGCACCAGGCCCTCCACAGCCGCAAGGCCGACAAGGACCGCCAGCTGGCGGCCGCCACCAAGAGGGCCGAGTCAGCGGCCGAGGCGCTGGCGGCGGCGGAGAGGCTGGCGGCGGAGCACGCGGGTGCGTGCCGCTGCCGCCGAAGGCCATGGCGGGGGGTGGGGTGAGGGGTGGGGCGCAACGCAGGCTCAGAGGCCTCCGGAACCGCTAACAGCCGCCAGCACAGCATGGCGTCGCCTCCCTGCATGCATAGCGCTCCTCATCTTGGGCTTGAGTCTTGCCAGCTCTGCTACCGCCCCGGCGAGCCCTCCAGCACAGTCAGACACCTCGGCCCCCACACCTGCCGCGTTCGCACCCTCCCCAGGCCTGGTCCGCGAGCTGGAGTCCCGCGCCGCCCTGCTGCGCAACCGCAACGCCTCCCTGGACCGGGCGCTGGCGGCGGAGCGGGCCGCGCGCCAGGCGGCTCAGGACCAGGTGCGAGCGCGGGCGCATGCCTGGGGGCTGGGGGTTACATGGCGGCGGCAGGGGCCCGGCGGCAGGGGTCTCGCGGTGCAAGGTGGGTGGGCGTGGGTCGGACGCATGCACGCCTGCCTGTGCCGCATACAGGCACGGCAGCTGGAGGAGGAGATCTCCCTGCTGGTGGCCATCGTACGGCAGTCGGATCCAAGCCTGGACTGCCTGTCCCACCACGCCGGCGGGCCCGTCGCCGCCGCCGTCGAGGCTGCGGCCGCCGCGGCGGAGGCCGCCGCAGCCATGCTGGCGTCGCCGGCACCGTTGGGCTCAACAGCGGCGCCGGCCGCCGCCGACGCGGACGGCGACGGCACCGTTGTCACCGTCGGCGACGCCGGCGATAGCGCCGCGGCTGACGACGACATGTGCACTTCGGAGGTAGAGGAGGAGGAACTGGCGGCTGCTGCTGCTGCCGCTGCAGCGGTGACGGGGCACTCCGTGCTCAGCCTTACGGCAGACAACCCCGCCACCGGGCCGTCCGGCCACCATCATGCAACAGGTACGGTGGCTGCCCGAGTGCAGCTCCCGCACCCGGAGTTGCGCGGGCCGGGGCTGCACGCAACGCGTCACACGCACACATGCCGGTAGCAGGGCCGGTCCACTGTCGCGCGGTGTTGTCTCGGACTCGCGGGCAGCTGCCTGTCGCTGCTACTGCGCCATGCTGGCTACCCCTGGCTCCTTCCTGCCCATCGCCTTTTCAACCTTGCTTCTGCAGACCCAGCGGCGCATGCCCTGGCCCCGCCTCTGCCTCCGGGCTCCGGCACCCTAGCCGTCCGAGCGCCTGCGCCGGGCTTGACGGCGCGGCTGCTGCCATCGCCGCCCACCGCATCCTCACACGGCCGGCGGAGCGGCGGCGGCAGCGGGCCAGGCGCCGCCACCGCCGGAGGACACTTCATGCTCGTGCCCATGAGGCGGAGCGCCAGCCCACAGGGCAGGGCCCCAGTACCAGGCCTGCCGTACCCAGCTCGTGCCTGCACGACAGGCGGCGCCGTGGCCACGTCACGAACGCCCTCGATGGCGGCGTCTGCGCCATCGCCGCCGCTGCAGCCTGGCCGCTCGCGGTCGGCCGGCGGTGGCGCCGCTGCTGGCGGTGGCGGCAGCCCTCTCTGGCAGCCTCTGGCGGAGGCGCGCTGGGCCGCCATCGCTCGCCGCGCACGCACGCCGCCACCCGCCAGAGCAACGTCGACGTCGGGTCGCACGCGCCAGCTTTCAGCCGCCGCCACCGCCGGTGGCAAAGCGCCATCAGCGGAAGGTGCTGGCGGTGCCGAAAATGTGGCAACAACAGCGGTGTTGGTGAATGAAGGCGGTGCCGTGCTATGGGCGGGGCCGCGGCGGAACCGGCGGTCTTCATACAGCGGCGGCGGCGCTGGAGCCAGCGGCGGCGGCAGCAGCAGCTACGCTGCCCAGTCGGCTGCTCGCAGGGCCCGGGCGACGTCGCTGCTGACCAGTGTGGCGGCGGCCGGCGCCCTTGGCGGCAGCGACGGCGGCGGCAGCTGGGCGGCGGCAGCGGCTGCTGGCTCCATTGCATCGTCGCCGTTGGCGTCGCAGCCGGGCCGTCGCTCAAGGTAGGCCGGCGCGCGTCGGGCGTGCGCGTTTGTGCCAGCCCCGATCGCATCGCAGCACATGCACGTTGGTCTTGGAGGCTTGCTTGCTCGGGACATGCGAAATGTGTCAATTGCTACACGCGCACAGCAAAAGCACTAGCTTAGGTAACAAGGATCAGCAAGGCCCAGCTCCGGCCATTGTCGCCGCCGCCCACAGGACGCCGGAGCCCATGACGTCCGCCGCCTGGGAGCGCCTCACGCGGGCCGGCGCCGCTGGCGCCTCTGGCAGCGGCGGTGGCGCCACGGCACGCAAGCGCTCCGCAACGCCCGACGCCCGCGCCAATGCGCACATCAGCAGCACCGGCCGAGGAGCCTTCCGGCCGCGCGCGCCGTCAGGTCCGGTGGCGATCCTTTCAAGCGCTGGCGGTGCCAGCGGCGCAGCCGCCGAGCTTGCGGCACTGCTCCGCCCCACGTCAGCGCTGTTCGCCAGCGCCCACGATGACGACAACGGCGGCGGAAGAGCCGACGACGGCGACGGCCAAGCGCTAGCAGCGGAGGCAACACTGGACGACCTGCCACTAGCGGCAGCGCAGCGTGCTGGAGGTGACATTGGCGCCGGCGCTGGCGCTGGCGCCAGTGGCGGCGCGTCCGCAGATGGGCTGGACGCTGGCGGGGGGTCACCACTCAAGTTGGCGAGATCGTACTACGAGCAGCGCGAAGGCGGCGACGGCAGCGGCGCTGCCAGCACGGTGCTGCCTGGGCCGCCGGGCGAGGTCTTCCGGGCGAGCTACGCCTTCGACACGTCGCCGCGGGCCGCTGCCGCCGCTGCCATGACGGCTGCCGCCGCGGCGGTGGCGCCCCGGCGCGGCTCTGCCTCCGGAGACCCCGCGGAAGCCTTGAGCGCCGAGGCCGAGGCCCTTGGCGCGGCGCTGCGGCAGCTGCAGCAGCGGCAGTCGCGGCTGCTGCAGTCCCTGCAGGCCGGCGGCAGCCCAGCCAAGGCGGCGGCCCCACCGGCGCCGGCGGCCGGCTCCCCCACGTTCGGCTTCACGCTGGCTTCCCCTGAGCACGTCAGCTTGCCGGACGCCGTCGCACGCGGCTCGCCGTGCAGCCCCGACGAGAACAGCGAACACGGAGCCGCCCGGCCCGGACGGCGCGGCGGCGCCGCCGGACGCGGCAGCGGCAGCGGCGGCCGCAAACGCGCCGCGCGGCGCCGTCGCAGCGTCAGCTTTGCTGACGAAGCCGACGGCGGCGATCGTCGTCTGGTCGCCCTTGCGCCGGCGGTGGGCTCGGCGGCGGCGGCCTCGCTGCCGCAGGCGACACTGTCCTTCGCCTGGCAGTGGCAGCCGCCGCCGCCGCCGCCCCGCTTCACAGGCAGCCCTGGCTGCCTGTTGTCAGCGGCTAGCACAGCCCGCGGCGACAGTGCTGCCGTGGAGCCGTCAGCACCTTTTGCGCTGCCACCGCCACCGAACCCACCGCGCCAGCCGCCGCGCCCCAGCGTCGAAGCTTTGGCGGCGGCTGCCGCCGCCGCAGGCGCCGGCGTCGGGGGCCCGCTGACAGCACTTTTGGGCGAGCTGGAGAGCGACGGCGACGCCTGGCGGGCGCGTTCGCCGCCGGTGACGCCGCCGCGCCTCCCGGCGGCGCCGCCGCCTTCAGCGGCAGTGACGCCAGCGCAGCGGCCAGTGACGCCAGCGACCCCCGTCGTGTCATCGCACTTCAGCCTGCCCCTGGCCATGGGGCCTACGCAAGGGGGGTCGCATCATGCCGCACATCCAGACCCGGATCAGCTGCAGCCACAGCAGATCGCTCCTGACTCGCAGCCGCTGGGGGCGGGGCTTATTAGGCATTGGGGCCACGAGCAGGAGCAGGGCCGCAGCCAGGGCCAGGCGCTGGGGCCGGCGACGGCCCACCCGTCGCATGGCCCGGGCCTGGGCGGAGTGCTGCGTCGGGAGCAGCCGCAGGAGCCAACGGAGAGTGCCAGCGTAGCAGCAGTGGCGGCAGCGGCCGGCGACGACGCAGCCAGCTCTGTGGGTGGTACCTATGACCAACCGCTGAGCGCCCGCAGCGCCGCCGGCCTGGGCTTATACGACAACGTCCTGTACGACGCGTTGTCGTATGAGCAGCACCGCGACGTGTTGCCGGTCTCGCCTCCCGCTGCCGGCGGTGGTGCTGCCGGCGCTTGCGCTTGGGGGCCGGTGGACGAGGGACCGGTACGGGTGCCGACGTCCCTGGCGGCGGCGATGGCGGCAGGTGGAGGCGGTGACGCCGTCCTGCTTGACGGCAGCATCGACCTGGGGACCGAAGGGTCCCCTGAGCGTGCTCTGGCGACGGCAATGCCACCGCTGCAGGACCATGCGTCGCCGCCAGGCGCCTGGGCCACAGCGACGGCCGGGTTTAGCGAAGCCGTCGGCATCCACCCGGCTCAGGCCTTGCAGTGCCATCTCTTGCCTTCGGCGGCGACGCCGTTGCCCATCGGTGAGCCGCACCAGGCGGGGGGCGTTCTGGCGGCGGCAGAGGCGCCGCCGCCGTCGCTGGCATCTAGCGTGGCGGCAGCGCTGGTGGAGCGCTGGGATACAGCTGCAGCGGCCCCTGAGCAGCCGCCGCCACCACCGCCGGCACCTCCCGGCGCACAACTAGTACCCACGCGGGGCGCTGCTAGTGCTCAACCCGAGCCCCCCGCCAGTGTCGAGCCGCATGCCGCCAGCCCCGCCAGCAGCCGCGGCCCCGACCCCAATACCGGCACGGCAGACCCCGCCGATGTCGCGACTGCGGCAGCCGCCGAGCACCCAGTGGCCGGCCTCAACAATGGCGATGGCGCCGTGAATCGGCCCAGCAGCGGCGGCGGCGACCTGTGGGCCTCGACCCGCTCCGAGCTGCAGCTGCGCGCTGGCCGCCAGGCCGGGCCCCTGCGGTCGGCTTTGGCGTCGCTGCTGCACCAGGCTTTCGCCGCCGCCGGGCCGGAGCAGCTGGCGGCGCCGCCGGCGCTCGGCCGCTTCAGCCTGGGCGCACCCAGCAGCGGCGGCCTTGCAAGCCTCGTCTCGGGCAGCGGCGGCAGCTTCAGCGCCAGCGGGGGTGTGGGCATGTTTGGTGGGGGCCCGCGGCGGCCTCCGTCGCCAGGGCTGCGGCCGCTTAGCCTGGCCGAGGTGCTGCCGTCCAGGAAGTCGCCTGGCCGGTAGACCAGCACGCCCGGGACTCCGACATGGAAAGCAAGCACAGAGCTGATAGCGGGGGGCAGGCACCCGGATGCAGCGCGTTGTGCAGAACAGGCGAGGGGCGTGCGTGGGCGCGGGGGTGGCCGGCCCGCTTGCAAGGCTCGGGCGGCACGGAGACCACGCGGCGGAGAACACGCCACGTGCTGCTCTGGCAGTGTCACAATGTGACTGTGCGGCGAGAGTTTTCAGCTCCAGCAGCGAACCAATGCGGTCCGGCGGCCGGGTGCGTCTGACCGGGTGGGCGTCGATCATCCGGGCAGCGGCCACCTTGTGCACTCCTCCCTGCTGGCTCCGGGGGTGCCACAGCGGCAGCGGCAGCGCGCGCATGGCAGCGTATGCGGAATGGTGCATGTGCGATATCCGCGAGCGTACGGCGTGCGGCACCTCAGCGGTTGGTCGATTGCAAGCGAGGCCCCCAAGGCCAGATGATACCGGTACTTTCATGGCGACGCGACGGCGGTATAGTTACTCCGTTATTACAGCCACTCTCGAGCCGAACAATAACAGCGTGAAGTGTAGGCTCTCACTGACCTCCTTAAAGGTCGTTTATGCGGCTGGCCGTGGCGTCATCGTTTGAAGGACGGCTACTTTCTTTCTGGCCCAACCCAGGTGCCCCCTCGTGCCCACCACGAGGCCCCGTGCCAACCAGGTCAAGGTGTTTCTTCCGACCCAGCCAGCTGGCGTGTCCGCCAACGCGCGCGCTCAGCATCACACACACGCCAGCAAGCGGCACAGCGCAAGCAGCACATGCGAGCAGCTGGCCCACGTGTCCCACAGCGCCGACACTGCAGCCACTAGAGAGCGGCTGCTGCTTGGCAAGCAGCGCCCTTGCTATCACACCTTGCTATCAGACTAAATCGTGTTACACAACTTAAGAACACCATGATCCCCGGTCGTGTAGCACCCCATGCTAGCGCCCGCAGGGCCCTGCTCCATTGCATCCTACATCGTTTTGAAAGCCGAGCTGCTTCAGTTCCGGCAAAGCGCGTTTAGGCCTGCGACTGCGATGAAGCCTGGTTGACTTGGCGGCGGGGCGCCTGCTCGTAGAAGGTCCCGGCCAGCACGCTGTGGGGGAGGCGGCAGCACATGGCATGTCAGTCTCATGTACGTGCAGGTATGAATCAGGCCCATTACTGGACCTGCAAGTCAGCAGGGTGGCAGTGGCGCTGAGCCGGGACTCTGGCCGGTTCCTAGCGTCTGGCGCCCTAAGTACAACCGGCAGCTTGCCATGGCGGCTGCTGGCAACCTGTCCGGCCGGTAGGGGGCAAGGACCGGCGACCCACCAGACGAGCAGGAAAAAGATGCCAATCGGCGTCGCGTGCTTGTCCCAAATCATGACGTTGATAACGACCGTGATGATCTGCACGGGGGCAGCAGGGGCACAAGGGGATAGGGGTACGTCAGCGCGCCAATCCAGGATGGCACGGAGCTCCAACAGCCCCCAGCGACACCCGCATCCCTCCTCACCACCTCACACACCATGACCCATCCCCACGAGCCCGCACGCAACGCCCTCCCAACCGTCAGCCGCGCCCGCGCGCGCAGCTGCACCACGCCCCGCCCTGCAGGCAGCGCAGGCCCCGGGCCGGCGCCGCACCTTGCACAGGATGCCCACGATGGTGAACAGCGTTGCCGACACCGTGTCCCGCAGCAGGTAGGCGCTGTGGCTCATGCACACGCCCACCACGCACGACATGGTCAGCGGCACCAGCACCTGAGGGCCAGGTGGGGAGGGGGCGGGGCAGCCGGGAGGGTGTGCTGGTGAGGCTTGGGCGGCCTCGTCCGCCCCACCCCAAACACAAACACACAAGGTCGCACAGGGTGCCGCAGGTCGTGCGGCGACGGTGACACGGGCTGGCTGAGGACCGGCTTTCGTTTGAGCAGAGGCCGGACTGTAGCCCATTTCCTAAGACGCCCTCACGCAGCCCCGCGAGCGGTGTGGCAGGGGCGGCTACGGTTGACGTGCGGGCATGCGCCCAGAAGGCTGAAGGCACCGCCCAAGTTGCACATACATGGTACACACGGCCGACGCGCCATTCCACCCGGGGCAGGCCGTGCCGCGCTTCCGCACTGGCGCACCTAACCGCATTCCCTCTGCGCACGGCCGACGCGCCACTCTACCCGGGCCGTGCTGTGCCGCGTGTGGGGTTCTGTTCTACCTGACACTGGAACACACAGGCGTTGGCCACGCCGGGCGCCCGGTGCCTCCTGCCGGTGCCCACTTACCGCGGGCGTCCACTGCACCTCGGCCAGCTTCTTGTGCTCGCCCAGCATGGGCAGCGCAAACAGCAGCGGCACCAGGGCCATGGCGTTGGTGTAGTACACACGGCTCCAGTTGGTCATCTAGGGCCGAGGGCGGGGTGCGGTTGTGTGCAGGGGCGTCGGGGGCGGGCCAGCAGTGCGCCCTGCCGCTGCCGGCATCCCTGCAGGTCAGCGCACAGCAGCTTTCCGCTCCCCCCCCCGCAGCACCGCCTTACGCACCTTGACGGTGTCGCACATATGCTTCACGTACACCGTGTCAAAGGTGAAGAAGGCGTACCTGGGGCAGGGCGAGGGCAGACCCGCACCACCGTATGAAGCCTGATAGCGCAGCGGGTTGCGCCCGCGTGGCAACCCAGCCCCTCCGCCAGCAGCTCCCTGGACTAGCGGCGAACGCATTCCTGTGCTGGCTGCCCTAACAGGCCGCCGTTCCGCAAGTCCGGCGCGACCCACTGCGGCCAAACCAGTAGCGACATCCGGTACCACACCGCCGCCCTTGTGCAGCGCAACTGCTGCCATGCGCCCGTGCCGCCCCCCACCCCACTGCAAGCACACACGCCACCCCAGGGCTCAAGCCGCATGCCGCATGCCGTCCCCACCCCGCTCTGGCCTCCTCCCACCCACCACAGCAGCAGCCACATGTAGGCGTCCACCCGGTAGTCGGCGTCCACCAGGACGTAGCCCACCGAGCCGCACAGCAGCACCAGCAGGCTGAGCCACGAGCGCAGCGAGGGCAGCGCGCGGCCCAGGAAGGCAAAGTCGCACAGGCTCAGGACCTGGGGGTGGCGGTGGGGGTACGGGAGCGAGGGGCCTCGGAGCTTATGTCGCGGATGGGCATGGAAGGTCAAGGGGCTGCGCGCATGGGATATGGGGGAGAACCGCGCGGGCTCAGGACGGGACAGCGGCAGCGGCACTATGATGCGGGGGCACCGACCGCAAGGGGATGGGGGCTTTAGGAAGCATGCGTTGAGGGTGGTTGAGGGTGGTGGAGCGCCGTGGTGGGGACCAGGGGGCGGGGTTGAGGAGCTGCGGCAGGCATGCTGTTCATGGCCGATCACAAGGTCAGGACAGCTGGCGGTGAAGTATGGAAGGGTAAAGGATGGGTATCCGAGTGCAGAGTGGGGCGAGGGCCAGGAGGCCACGTCCGTGATGCGTGTTAGCGGGCCAAGCAGAATGTGCGGGACAGCCATGATCAGAAGCTTATTACAATGTGTCCTTGCCGTGCGCGTAGAACGCAAGGACTGGCGGCGGGAGGTGCGCGGCAAGTAGCCCAGCAGCAGAGCTTGGTCAGTTGTGCGGTCGGATGCCAAGGGTGCAGCATAGCCGCTCCGCTCACCAGTGGCGTCGAAGACCGGAAGGTGATGAACGTCTCGACGTTGGCGTGCTGCAGGACCTTGATGTTGGCAAAGATGGTGCCCAGGAAGCTGGTGGTGGGCAGGGGATGGCAGGGGTTCAGGGTCTCCAGGGTGCGACGTGCCCACTGAGGCGGAGCGCAAAGCTTGGGGTGGCACCAGCACATGAGGACACGCGTCGGCTGTTACCCACAGGGAGGCCGTACACTACGGCGCTGCCCCAACGTCAAAGTGGTTAAGAAGAGCTAGGTTAGGCACAATGCCCGGTACCCCTGCCTTACCCGACCACCACCCAGGCGAACTTTTTGAGCTTCTCCATGTCGCATGCGTCCGCTTGGACGTACCCAGCGTGGTTGCCCACCCAGACGACCACAGCCGAGCACAACAGTTGCGTGCACAGCACGAACGTTGGGCAGGGCAGCTGATGAATGGCCACCTTGTTGATCACGAGCATAGTTGAGCTGCAAATCGCGTAGTAGGCGATCACGAGCGTCGTGAAGGACGCGCCCATAAAGATGGGCGCATGCTTGTTGGCCGGCACCGCGCCGCTGGCGGCAAGGGCTGAGTTCGACTGAGCCTCCTCATCGCCTTTCTTGTTGTCAAGAAGAGGCTTCTTCTCCTCGCTGCTCTTGTCTGCCATAGCGTTTGAGGCTACCCTGGCGATCGGTCTTGCCAACGCGGTTGCCAGCGCGGCTATAACGTGCACCGTGCACGTACGAAGGCACGTCACAAGCGAGCCAGGTTGCCGGTAGCTTTGTTGAGCAAGCACCCGTTCGGACTTTGTTCGAGTTGAGCGGTCTTTCCCGCGCTCAAGGTAGCAACGCTGCGGCTCCGTATGCAAGTGTACGTTCCCTACAGTGTGGCTGCTGCTTGTAACACTGCAGGCTTCGGGGCTGTCGCAGGCTCGCAGCTGCAAGCTGCCGTGCATGCAGTCGAATTTCCGGCGATACGCGACATCGCCCAGTCGGGTACTCAGCACAACGAGACTCCACCTGCAAAATGCAGCTCTTTCGTTCTTTGCCGTCGCAGAAGGCGGGCTCTGCCCGCATGTCGGGGCACCGGCGCTCGCCAGCACCAGTGTTGGCCTGCTCGTCAACATCGCCAATGTCACATAATGAGCGCGCGACGCCAGCTGCGGCGGTGCAGTCTTCGCCTCGGCCGGTGAGGTTGTCCTCGGCCCATCCATCCGCGCCCCTCCCACCTCCAGCTGCTAGCTTCCAGCTGCGGCTGCACCCCACCCAGAATTGCGCCATTGCCATAAAAAACTCTGCAGTCCCACCCCTTCAGGTTGCCGTCGACGCACCCCTCGTAGACCGTCGTGCCGCTCTGCGCCTCGCGCTTGCGGCCGGCGCCGGCGCGGCGCTCGCCCTCAACGTCGACGTACTGTCAGCGCTCGCGGCCGAGGGAGTCACCACGGTGGGTACGGACCCGCTCCGTACACTGGCGCAGTACCAGCGCCCCACCCGTTACCCCAGCGTGCAACCCCCAGCCCGGGGCCTCAAGCGCCGGCCGCCTCCCAAGCCCGCTCCGGGCCGCCGCCGCTCCCCGCGGCGCACCCCGCCGCCCGGCCCCCCCTTAACTCGCCACCGGCTCCGCCCTTTCCTCCCTGCCCTCCTCTTTCGCTCCCCCTCCCCTTCCCCCGCACCTCCCGCCAGGTGTTTGTGGCGGGCGCCACCGGCAACACGGGCCGCCGGGTGGTGCAGCAGCTGCGGGCGGCGGGCTTCGCAGTGCGGGCGGGCGTGCGGGTGGGCGCCCGGGTGGGGCGGGGCGGGCGGAGGGAATGGGGAGGGGGGGGGTGCCACCGGCGGATTTGGGCATCGCAGCAGTGCTGGGCGGCGATGGGACGCCAGGCGGGCCCAGGGGGGCCCGGCGCACGTGGCGAAGTAGCGCCCACCGCGAGCAGGCTGCGGGCGGGCCGGCGAGAAGGCACCTGCGCGGGCTGGGCGGGGCAGGGGGCCGGGTGAGCGGGGCCTAGCTAGGGCGGTGGGGCGGTGCGGCAGTCGGAGCGACCGCATCGTCCGCGGCCAGGCGCACCGCTGCCCGCGGCCTCTCCAGCAGCGCCGTGCCGCCCCGGCAGCAGCGCCCCGCCTGCCCCTGCCCCTGCCGCCGGCCTCCCCGCACTGGCGCATGCCCCGCCCCCTCCCCTGAGCCGCTCCCGCCCAGCCCCGTGAGGGCTGCGGCCGGGGACCGTGCCAGGGGCCATGGAGCCAGCCCCGCCGCCTACCAGCGTGCCAGGAAGGCGCGGGACCGT
>BDDC01001959.1:0-12332 GCA_001662425.1 Chlamydomonas sphaeroides | reverse complement strand
CGCCCACCAGGTGTGGCAGGCCGCGAGCAGCCGGGCCGCCGCGTGCTCGGCGCTGGGCCCAAGCGGCCGTGGCGCCAGCTGCGGCTCCGGCTGCGGCTGCGCCTGCGCCTGGGCCGTCCGGAGCCCCGCGGCCTGTGGCGCCGCAGTGCTGTCGCATGCGGCCCCATGGGGCCCAGCTGGGCAGCATGCGGCAGCCGCCGCCAGCGACAGCAGCGACAGGTCGAGCAGGAAGGCGCGCGGCAGCGCCGGCCAGGTGACAGCCTGCACCACCGGCGGACCTGGCGGCGACGGCTGTGGGCCTGGCGGCGGCGGCGGCTGGCGCGGCCGCTGCGCCAGGGCCGTCAGCTCAGCAGCGGCGGCCGCCGCCGCCGGCCCCTGCGGCAGCACCGGAACTGGCAGCCAGCGGCCCATGCCGCCGCCGCCGCCGCTGCCGCCGCCGCCGCCGCCGCCGGCAAGCACCTCCAGCGCCGCCAGGCCGGGCCGCGGCGGCGCCGTCACCTCCAGCTCCACCTCCGCCTGCGCGGCCCCCGATGGCGGCGCCGCCACCAGCGGCACGACGCCGCCGGCCGCGCCGCCGCCCCCGCAACGGAGGCGCAGGGCAGGGCTGTCCGCAGCGCCGCCGCCCACCGGTGCGGTCTGGTCATGCCCCAACGGTCCGTCCCCGCCGCCGCCGCAGCCACCGCCACCTTCCCGCCGGCGCCACGCCCCCGCCAGCACCACGCGCAGGCGCTCGCCGCTGCCGGCCAGCAGCACCGGCGGGTGCGCCGCGATCACGGCCGGTGGGGGTCCCGTCGCTGTCGGCGCCAGGGTTGTGGCGGCGGTGTAGCGGCCGGGCGCCGGTGCGGGCTGGCACCTTCCATGCCAGGCCACAACCTGTCGGGGCCATGCCGAGGGACAGCAGCGGTTGGTGGGTGCTCGGGCACGGGGCCGGTGTGGGAAGGGGCTGGCGGGTGACGTGCACGCTCGTCACGACCGCTCCTGCCAGGCGTCCTCCAGCTGCAGCTGCCCCTGAAAAGGCGAGGCGACTCTCTCTCTCTCAGGCTAACGTGCCGCACGACGATCACAACGTGACGTGGTATCAGGCGCCGTACAAGGTATGACCGCAGCGCCGTGACGCGCCACCGCACGTACCGTGTCCTCCAGCTGCAGCAACAACTCCCCCGAGCCGCCACCGCCGCCGCCGCCGCCGCCACCGCCACCGCCACCCATCCGGGCGCCTGGCCAGCGGCCCGGCAGCAGGTCCTCCAGCAGCGCCCCCACCGCCGCCGACGCCGTGCCTAACAACGGCGTCGCGCCGGTTCCCGCCGGCGATCCAGCGCCGGGCCCGGGGCGCCGGGGGCTGTCGCAGGCGCCACCAACATTAAGCCCTGGCCCCGGTGCAGCCTCCGCGCTGCCGCCGCCGCCCTCGGGCGGGCCGGCATCGAGAACGAGAATCTCGCCGCTGCTGCTAGCCCCAGCCCCAGCCCCAGTCCCAGCTCCGGCGCCGGCGCCGCCGCCAGCGCCCAGCCTGGATGCCTCTCCCGCGCCTGCGCCTGCGGCGGGCCGCCGCCAGCGGCCGCCGCCGTCGGTGCCGTCGCTGTCCAGCAGTGGCACCTCGGCCGTGCTGCCGGCGGGGCTCGCGACGGTGGCGAGGCTGGCAAAGCGTGGCACGCTGCGGCTGCTGCTGTCGCTGCTGCCCAGCCCCAGCGTGACGCCGCTGGAGCTGGCGTCGCCGTCCTCGCCATCGACGTCGCCGTCGGCGGTGCGCCGCGGCGCCGCCGCGGCCGGTGCGCTGGCGCCGACGGCGAGCCCCACCGCGGCGCCGCCGGCGCCGGAGGCTGCCGCCGCGGGGCGGCGGCGCTGCGAGCCTGGCGGCGCCGCCAGCAGGACGTCGGCGATGAGGTGGGCGCACCCGCTGCGGATCGTTAGCTGGAGCATCTGTTGGGGGCACACGGGTCATGCGGCGGCGGGCAGTGGGCTCGCGACGGGTCACAGCCCACTGGGCCTTGCGGTCGTGGCGGCGGGTTCGCGGCGGGAGCAGGCCAGACCTGGCGCGCGATCATCGGCCACACCGGGCTGGCGAAGGAGGGTTTCACTGTCGGTAGTTTTGCCGTACAAGCCGTACAAGATCGCACCTGGGCGTCCATGAGCTGCAGCCATCTCGCCAGCCGGCTCGCCGTGTCTGGATCCAGGTCGGACGGGCTGGCGCCGTAGATCTTGAGCGAAAACCGAGCGAGCAGCGGCCATGCACCTGTCGCGCCGTCGCCGTACGGCAGCGGCACGGAGGGTGGCGCCGCCGCCGGCGCGGCCTGCCAGTCGTCCCCGCCGCTGCCGCCGCCGCCCGTAGGCCCGGGCAGCAGCGTCCCGGCGCCGCTCGTTAGTGCGATGGCGTCCGACAACGTGCGAGCCGCCGGCGCCGGCCCCTGCGCCAGGCACTGGCCCTGGCCCACGGTAGCCGCTGGGGCCGACAGCACCTCTCCTGGAAAGCCCAAGCCCATCCCTGGCCCCAGGCCCGTGCCCGTGCCGTGGCCCTGGCCCTGGCCTTGGCCCTGGCCCTGGCCTGAGGTAAATCCGGCCCCGCCGTGAGCCTGGGCGCCCATGCATTGCGGCTGCAATGGCGGCAGCTGCGGCGGCGGCGCGGCGGCGGCGGCGGCGGCGGCGGCCTCCTGCTGGTCCTGCTCCGCGAGCAGCGCCTCCATCAGGTCCTGCAGCTCGCCCTCCAGAACCGTGTCGAGCTCTGCGGGGATGGCGGCGGCCGCGAAGGTGGCGGCGCCGCCGCCGTCGCCGGACTGGAGCAGGTCTGCCGACGGCAGCCCGACGCTCGGCTGGAGGCCCCTGGCCGACGCCGGCTGGGCGCTGCCACGGGCACTGGCCTGGAAGAAGGCAGCGGGATCGGCAGAGAACAGGAGCGCCGCCGCCATCGCCGTTGGGCCGGAAGTCGTAGCGCCGCCGCCGCCGTCGCCGCCGCCGCCGCCGCCGCTGGGGAGACCACCACCGTAGAGAGCTGGCGGTGCCGGCAGCGCGGGCAGCAGTCCCAGCGATGCCACGGGCGGCCGCGGCGACGGGCTGCCGTACAGCGGTTGGTTGTGGGGCTGCGCCAGCTGCGGTGCCTGGTGCGGCAGCTGCGGCGCCACGGCCGGGCCCATGGCTGGCATGGTGCCGGGACCGGCTTCGGCCGCGGCTGCCCTGCCGCCGCCGTGGCAGGCGCCATTGCCCGCCGTCGTCGGCAACGCGGGCAGCGGCGGCAGCAGCGCCGCCGCCGCCACGTCCGCGGCGGCATCCCTACGTGCCCGCCGCCCCGACTGCGAGCCGCCACCCGCCTCCGTCACGTCCATCGCGTCGGTGGCACAGCCATCGCCGCTGTGGCCTCGGCCTCTGTGCCCATCACCCACGCCGCCGCTGGGCTCCCCGCGGCCCAGCCCGTCGCCGGCTGCGTCCTCCTCGCCTTGCCCTGCTCGCGCCGACGGCCGCCGCCGCCGCCGCGCCGCTGCCCCTGTGGGTGGTGCGGCCGCGGCCTCCCCTGCGTCCTCGAGCTCCTGCCCCTGCCGCGCCCGCTGCTCATGCACGCTTCCAAGCAGCACTGGCGGCGCGGCCGCCGCCTCGGCCGCAGGCATGGCGCCGCCGGGCTCCGCCGCCGCGGCGCCCGTGCGCTGACTCAGCAGCTTCATGCGGCGGCGGGCGCTGTGTTTTGCGAGCTGCACGCGACACGAGCTGCGGGTTGGGGACGCAAACACCGTGTGAAGCGGTGTATGTGAGGAGTGAGCAACGACAGGCTGTGGTGGAGTCTTGGCAAGAGCAGGTGGCGAGTGGGGCCTATTCCGGCACAGCGAAGCGAGCGTCGCTACTGCCGTTTTGATTTACTGGCTAACGCTCGGCACGGCTCGGAGGTTGGAGCATGGCGAGGGCTGTGCTTCGCAGCTCGGCGCGCAGGCATGGGCCGCCGGCTACTCACCGCGCCTTTTCGTCGAATGCCTCCAGGGGCTCGAGCCGGCCACACTGTGCGCCGGGATCAGGAAGGCTTGTTGATGCGGCCAGCCAAGGAATGTTCGATTGGCAGCCGTGTTCGGCGTAGGCGCAAGTCGAGCAGGCCGCCGAGCGGAGTTTGGCGTACGGCACGCGCTTCGCAGCGCACCTGTTGGCAGAAGCGCATGAGAGCACCCTGCACCTGCAGCTGCCATGC
This sequence comes from Chlamydomonas sphaeroides, assembly GCA_001662425.1. Taxonomy (NCBI): domain Eukaryota; kingdom Viridiplantae; phylum Chlorophyta; class Chlorophyceae; order Chlamydomonadales; family Chlamydomonadaceae; genus Chlamydomonas; species Chlamydomonas sphaeroides. Next base: position 8,173 of record BDDC01001959.1, on the reverse strand, counting down.
TCGTAGGTGATGCTCGCAGATTAGGTACCGTCGGTAGTACGATTTCTCGAGGTGCATTGGTCGAGCACAGCCCTGAATCTGCGGGGGGTTGGGGGGTGGGTTGAAATGTGGGACCAACCAGTATGGCCTGGCGCTCGATGGCTCATTGTTCGTGGAATAGCCTGGCGCTCTTGCCCCGCGGTCGCTAGCGTGGATAGCTGCGGGCGGTGAAATAAGTGACCCGCAGTTGTACTACGAGACCTACACGCATGCTCGCCACCATCACGGCAATCGCCGCACTATCGTTGATGGCAGCGTCATGGGACTCAAGGTCTGGCGGTTTTACCTTGCAGCAGACGACCGCTTCTGCGCCTGATGTTCCAGGCCCGTCTTCGCTAGCTGGCGCCCTGCCGTTGCCATCTTGCATCTGCACAACCACAGCCCTTGGTACTACGCTTAGCGAATGAGTCGGCCCAAACGCCAAACCCAAAGCCAACACGCGGACCGCTGTTTTACGCGCAACGGTTGTGTATATGCGAAGATGATCAACGAAGATGTTTCTGTATGGCAGACAGTGTGGGCATCCTGCGCGGCGTCAAGTTAGAGCCTGCCGTTCAATGGGGGACGCTTCTCCGGGGTACACCGAAACCCGTCCTTGCTGTCCTCCTGATAAAGAAGCGCTTATGGCGTAATGTGGCAGCAATACTAAGCAAGCTCGGCCGCAGAGTCGTTACTCACTCGTCGCAACGCGCCTTATGCCGGCCGCACGCAGCTCCCGCACACACCATGGACTAAAATAATCGCGTGGACGAAAGAAGTGCATGAGCCACGGCAAGCAAGCCGTAAATGCGGAATGTGTCCGTGACAGCTACCAGCGCCTGCCTCCGCCCCTCGTCGTGCCTTCATCGCCACCGCCGGCCGGCGCTTCCGCAGCAGCGCCGCCCACACCGCCCCTGCCATTGGGCCAATTCGCTGTCGCAGCTGCTCACCCCGCACTTGCGACCTGCCCCACCCCCACCCCCACCCCCACCCTCCCCCCACAGGCCCGGAACCCGCTCCGCTCCGCAGCGCCCGGCATCGGGGCTTCACGACGTGCCACCCCTCCAACCCCCCGCTGTGAATATGCTAACGCATCTACGTATGCCGACGCATGTACGGCACACGTCCCGTACAGCAGCCATACGACACGCCGTGCACATCATGTTCCACGCTGGTTCTTATGTAAAATAAACCAAGCCGCATATGTACAGCGCCCCGCGCGGCCACGCACACCCTCCCAAGATCACACGCACACGCAGACACCCGTCACAGCAACAACGCTGCAACCACAGCAGCAGCTCTCATTGCGGCGCAGCTGCCCATTGCTCTCCGACACCCAACCCTGTAAACCCGCATCCCTACTTTTGACACCCCCAGCCCGCACCTGCAGTGTCCCTTGCCCCCGGCGTCTCCCCGCCGCCGACCCTCCCTGGCCGCCAATGGGTTGCCCGTCCCCAAGGGTGGCCGCATCCCCAACGTGCGGCCTCCAGACCGCTTGCACCGCGCACCTGCTCCGGCGCCCTGCAGCTGCAGCCGCAGGGCGAGAGGCCGCCCGTCCCGCCGGAGCTTGGCGAGAGGCCGCCAGCAGCCTGCCTTGCCTCGCCAGGCAGCGGCGGCGCCCGTTGGGGGGCGGGGCTCGGCCGTGCGGCCGCTGCCCGCCGCCTGCCGGCCCCTCAGACCACTTTCTTGGCGCCGTGGGAGGAACTGTCGGCCCCTCACACCACTTTCTTGGCGCCGTGGGAGGAGCCGTCGCCGCCCGCTGCGTGCTTAGCTCCGTCCCGCATGGCCTCGCCCTGGGGGGCGGAGGGAGCAGCATGGGGGAAAGGGAAGGAGGGCAGGGTTGTTGGGGGAGGAGTGCAGGCGCGATGGCGAGCCACGGCGCCTCCCGACGTGGATGTGCTCAGGTGAGGCGGCAACGCCAAGTGGCCGCATGCCGCATGTGCCGGGGTCGGGGCGCTGGCGCCTGCCAGGCTAGGCCAGGCGGGGGCGGTGACGAGCCCAGGTCTCAGACGGCACCCCCGTCGCGGCTGCAGGCTGCCGGTGCTCTTCTGTGCCCCAGCCTGCCCCAACTGCCCCAGCCCGCCGCAACCGCCCCAACGGCCCCAACGGGCCCCTGCCCCAGGTGCCCCCAACTGCCTCACGTGTGCGTCGTCGACGCCGACGGCCTTGCCGGCGGAGAGCGGGATGTAGGGCTCGTCGGGCTCGTGGTAGGTGCTCTCCCCGGTGTGCTCGTTCCACCAGTAGCGGAACGTCTGGCCTGGGGGGAGGTAGCAGGGGCAGGGCCGGGCAGGGCAGGGCAGGGGGAGTTCGCACGGGCTTGAGCCAGCCCACCTCCTGCTCCCACCCAACTGCACCCGTGGGACGGAATGCGGCCGCCCTCTCGCGCCGCAAGCACCACAACACGAACACCCACTCACAGAAGCCCTTTCTTTCCCCTCTCTTTCCCCTCCGTCTCCCCCATCCCGCGCACCCGTGGGCCGGAACACGGCCGCCATCTCGTGCCACACCAGCGCCGCGTGGCCGGTCGGCGTCCGCGCCGTCTTGCTGCGGTGCACCGCGGGCAGGCCCGTCTCCTTGGCCTCGTCGAAGTGCCGCACGTGCGCCTTCTCCACCGCAGCGGCGAGCGGCAGCACCTGGCGGGGGAGGGGTGGAGAAGGGGAAGGGAGGGCCGTAAGGGGCAAGGCCCAGGGCACAGGTATCACATGGCAGGGCCAACGCTCCTCAGAACGTCGCCCGCCCCCTGGGCCAGCACGGTTCTGTTCTACTAAACAATTAAATACACACGTGTCGGGTATATATTGATTATTATGAACACACGGCCGCACCAATAGACATGTCAGAGGCCAGGTACCTCAAACGCTGGTACGCGGGCTGGGCGGGCCGGGGACCGAGGTCTCTCAAGGCGGCGCTGGGTTTCGTTTCCCGCACCGGCGCACCTGAACGCATCCCTGCCTCATACGCACCACCGACGCGTCACCAACCCAGGGCGTGCCGCGCGGGTCGTGCTTCCTAGATGTTACCTATTTCTAATCACACGCCGCCTCCCCCCTCCCCCGCCCGCCTTCCCCACCTGCAGCGTCTTGCCGCCTGCGCCGTCGTCCGCCAGTGTGAGCAGCCCCAGGCGCTCCAGCTTGCCCAGCGAGTCGGCCACCTCGAAGTCCATGCGGATGGGCACGCCCAGCTGGTCCAGCTTGGCCTGGGGGGCGAGGGAGGGAAAGGGAAGCAGGGTACGTGTCAGTCCACGCCCCCTCGGAGTCCAAGTGCCTGGGCACCCCCAGCTGGTCGAGCGTGGACTCGGGGGGAGGAGGGGAAAGGGAGGGGGAGGGGAGGGGAGCAGGGTGCGTGTCGCTCCACGTCACCGTGGAGGCGATGAAGGGGAGGTAGTGGGAGGGGGCGGTGGGGCAGCAGGGTTCGTGTCGCCCAAATGGGGCTTAGGTGACGCAAGCGTCCTGGTGTCGGTGGCACCCGCAGCCGTGTCGCCTGCCCTCGGCACCAAACGACACCCGACGGCGCTGTCCCCGCACTCCCAACAAACCCCAACTGCAGGTAGACCTCCACCGCGCCGTCCAGCTCCGGCGCATGCCAGCACCGGTGTAATGACCATATGAAGAATATATACAAACAATTTGTTGATTATACAATGTATATGATCATAAGTCGAAGCACCCAATCATGCACCACAGCCCCACCTGCAGGTAGCGCTCCACCGCGGCGTCCAGGTCCTTCTTGCGCAGCGGCGCTGGCTGCGGCTGGCCCCGCCACAGGAAGAAGTAGGCCAGCATGGCCTCGTTGTCCTCCTGGGGGGGAAGGAAGGGGGAGGGGGAGGGAGCGTGTGATCCAGGGTTAGGTAGAACAGAACCGCACACGCGGCACAGCACGCCCCGTGTGTGTTTTGTGGGTGCCATCGTGCCAGAGAGCCAGCATGGCCCTGGCGGCGGTGCCAGCACGAGCCCCTTTCCCACAAACCCCAGCCCCCTCTCCCCGCTGCCTCCCAGCCCCCCACCTGCTCCTGCGCCTCATCCAGCAGCTGGCTGATGACGCCGCTGCGGGGAGTTGGAGGGGTTGAGGTGGGGAAAGGGTGTGTGTGTCTAGAATTAGGAACAGATAGTAACACGACACGCGCGTGTGTTCATTTTTAAAGGGAAGCAATAGAGTTACACGCGCGTGTGTGTATCGGAAGGCAGGGAGCGGGGCGGCCGGTCAGGGCTGGCGCGGGCCTAGGCACGGCGGCGCTGCTGCCCCGCTGGCTGCGTGGGCTCGGCGCACTCAGACCCCCAAGCTGTTGCGCTTGTGGGTGATGGAGCATCTCAACACATGCGCACGCAAATGCCAAATCGCTGTGTGTAAGCAAGCACGGGAGCACGGGAGCATGATAGCATGCTAGCAAGGTAGGATGATAAGCTGCGTACATAGACCTTAGGACTGTGTTGGCGCACCTGTTGTTGTTGAGGTTGTGGATGATGAAGAGCGCGTTGAGGTGCGCCTGCAGGGGGCAGGGGCAGGGCAGCGGCAGGGGTGGGCGGGAAGGCGCTGGGGGGCGGCAGGCGGCGAAGCGGAGGCCCTCCCTGCGCGGGAGACAAGGGGCGGGGGGCAAGGCAGGGGTGTGGAGGTGGGGCCGAGTGGCCCTGGGTAGAGGGGGCGTGGGCAGATGCGCCTGCGTGTTGCGAAAAGGGGAGGCAAGGGGTTGGGGGTGCATGGGGGGCCCGGGTGTGGTGGCGGCTGCTCGTGGCCGCGGCCGACCGCACCTGGTGCTTGCGCTGCTTCTCCTTGATGGACAGCCACGCCTTGACGCCCCTGGCAGTGGGCAGCGGGATGCATGGGGCGAGGATCGATCGCAAGCCCGCGCCGCTTGTAGCGAGAGGGTGACGGGTGTCACTGGCCTGGCGGCGCGTATCACTGGCACTTTGTACATAATCGGTGATATGTACCCAACAGTAGGAGCCTCGGTGGGCCACCCACCAGGTTATGGGCATCACGATGAGCACGAGCGAGAGGATGATGTTCATGAGGTTGTCGAACTGGGCAGGCGGGCAGGCGGGAAGTGGAGCCGGAGGCGGGGGTCGCAGGTCATTAAGGCAAGCGCGACTCGAGCCCAAACACACTGTACATGAATGTGCATGTGAGGTACGGTGGCTCGCCGCCCCGCACCTTGATGGTTCCCTTTATCATCTTCCACACCGCACAGCCAAAGCCCACCAGGATGGGAATCCACACCATGGCCTGAGCGGGCGAGGGGGGGAGATGGGGAGGCAGCGCGTGAAACCCCCAAAACCCATCGGGTGCACATGTGCAGCGTGCAGGGACCTTTGGTTCGTTCAGCAGCCCAAGAGCCGCTCGTATGCAGCGCTGCGCGGCCCATCTCGCAGCATCAGGCCGAGCGGCCCTGGGGGACGCGCCACACGCCACGCGCAGCACCCAGCAATGCACCGGGTACACGTGTACAACAGCTGCGCGGGTCGAGGAAAGAAGGAGCGCTGCGCACGTGCTGCTAGCTGCCTGCGCCGGCCGCTGCGTGCGGCTCACGTGGTCGAGCCAGGTGAACTTGATGACGGTGCCGGGCAGCAGCATGTCCACATCGCACTGCAGCACGTCCTTGAACAGCTGTCGGGGGGCCGGGAGAAGAGCGGGGAGGGGAAAGGGAAGAGCAGGGTTCGTGTCATGTGGATCAGAAAGGCGGGCCACGCACATGGCGTGTCGCTGCTGATGGGCAATGCCGGGGTCTGGGAGGGATGCCACGGGAGGGGTGCATGGCCGGGGGACTGGCCCGCCAGGGCACCGCCGCCGAGGCAAGGAGGAGCGCCACATGGGATGCCGATCCACGTGCGAGCTATGGAACCGTCGTAACCTGTCGGACATTGTATGCCGTACATCGCGCCGTACACCCTGCCGTACCTTCATGTACAGGAACTCGTCCCGCAGCTCCCCCAGCGCCTCCGTGGCGCGGCTGCGGCCCGACCTGGCAGGTGCAGGTGCAGGGCACATGGGGGGGCGGCGCTCCCCTTCTCGGTATGTGTGTTTGGGGGGAGGGGAGCTAAAAAGCGGCTTTCAGTAAGTTCACAACTGTCCCTGACCCGGGCGGGGGTAAAGGCGGGCTTGAGCGGACGGCCAAGGCGGTGGGCGTCGGGGCAGGGCGCGACCTTCCCCCTGCCCTCCTTCCCCCCTCCCGCTCTCCCTTTCGCCCCCTCCTCATTACTTCTTCCTCACCCGCACATCCGTTTGTACCAGGGCCGGTTGTCGACGGAGCCCACCGCCTGGGCGTCGGCCGCGGCGTCGTCCTTGTGCACCGGCTTCTTGAGCCTGGCGGGGAGGGAGCGGGGGTGAGGGACGGGAGATGTGGGCAAGCAGCGTGTGTGTTTGCGTGGTGTGTGGACCCCTCTGGGCTTGTTGGCGAGCTTAGGCGCTCCAGCCCTCCCAGCCTCCCTCCCAGCCCTGCCAGCCTCCCTCACCTGAAGCAGATGGCCAGCCGCTCGTACACGTTCATCTCGATCTGCCGCTTGAACAGCCCCCACTTGCGCCATTCCACCTGCGGGGGCGGGGGAGGGAGGCGAGGCAGGAGGGTTCGGAGCCTGGAGCCAGGAACCCCGAGCACGCACCTCACCTTTGCATGGCGCAGCCACCTCCCCCGCCCCGCACCTCACTTCGCGGCGCGTGCCCTCCCGCCACCCACAACCCCCGATGCCCTCCGCCCCATCCCACGCTCAGGCCCACCTTCGCCAACCTCCCACCCCGAGAGCCGGTTATACAGAAGCTCATCGAGCGCACCCTCCCGGGCCGTGTGCCCATGTCCCTTTCCCCCGGTATCCCCACATCCCTCCCCCGCCACCCCCACCTTCTTCAGCCGCGTGCCCCGGTAGTAGAGGCGGTAGTCCAGGTACTCGTCGCTGGCCGACTCCACGTGCAGCCCCATGAGGCTCTTGTCGGACTTGGCCTGAGGGCGGGAGGCGAGGGAGGCGGGGTTGGGGGAGAGGAGCGGCGGCAGGGTTGGGCGTGTAGCGGACCCATCCCGGTGTGCCCTGCCCTCTTTGCCCCCGCCCTGGCTCCGGGCCGTCTCCGTGACTCCCCTGCTGTGGCTAATGCCACGAACCCTAGCGGCCCTCACCCTCCCTCTAGCCCCCAACCCCTCCAGCTCCTCGCGGCCCAGCTCTATAACCCCGCCACGTGCCCTCGCACCCAACCAAACACGCCACGAACCCTGGCGCCCCTTCCCCCGTCCTTCCCCCGCACCTTGTCCAGCTCCTCGCGGCCCATCTCTATGAACTCCGCCACGTCCACGATGTTGGCGAACTCGGACTCGAACGCGTCCACACGCTGCTGGATGAGCGACCTGCGGGCAAAGGGTGGCGACACGAGGGAGCCGCCGAGTGTGTGAAGGACAGGCGTACGCAGTGCAACAGATGAGCAGCAAGACGTCGCAGCGCTGGGTTGGCGGCGTCCACCCGCGGCTTGGGTGGCGGGCCGGGGAGCAGCAGGCAACGGCGACATGACCTGCCATGTGAGCCTCACAACCATGCCATGTACGGCAGAGGATGGCGCTGGGCGTGGGACCCTTTGACCGCTGCACGGCAGACGCCCACGCCTGTCTGCCGCCTGCCCGACAGCCCAGCCGCGACCCCCGTCCCCTTCCCACCCCCCCACATCCCCACGGCTGCCTCACTTGGGAACCACCTTGCCCACCGCCGCAGCAGCAGCGCCGGCGCCCGCCCCCACGGGCGCCGCCGTGCCGTCGTGCGCCTCGTCCGCCTCCGCCACCGCCTGCCCGCCCTTGCCGCCGCCGCCGCCCTTGCCCGCTGCGTGGTGTGGCCCGGAAGCCGGCGCCACCTTGCCGCCGCCCTTGCCGCCGGGTGCTGGGTTGACCTGCCGCCAGGGGGAGGGCAGTGGCGGGCGCGCGGAGGAGCAGGGGCTGGCACGGGCGCCTCTCCCGGGCTGGGCCCCGCGTCACATGCCGACAAGGGCCCAACACCCGTGTGGCCTGCCTCGTGGCCTGCCTCGTGGCAGGGCGGGCGCCAGCAGCGGCCCTCCGCACACCCGCCCGCAGCCCGCCCCCCCACCCCGCGGTGCCTGCGGCCCCGCCTGCCCCGTAGCCCCGCCCCTGGCATCCCCGGCCACGGCGGCGCCCCGAGGTCAGGGCCGCCGTACAGGGGGCCCTGACCTCGGG
>BDDC01001958.1:0-17932 GCA_001662425.1 Chlamydomonas sphaeroides | reverse complement strand
CCCCCCTTCCTCCCCAGCCTCCTTCCTTTCTCAGTCCATCCCACCCTCCCACCCTCCCTGCCCTCCCCAGCTGCCGCCCCAAGCTCACCGACGCCAGCAGCTCCGCGCAGCTGCCCTGCACGCCAGCCAGCAGCGGCCCCGGCACCTGCCCAGGCAGCCCCAGGTACAGCCCCAGCACCGCGCCGCCGCCCACGGGCAGCCCCAGCAGCGCCAGGCTCTGGCAGCCGCCGCCGCCCAGCATGATGACATCGCGGCTGGGGGCGCGCTCGTCCTGAGGAGGTGCGCGGGCGGCAGGGAGCGCGTCATGGACGGGGCGGCCAGGGCGGGGAGCGGCTGATCGGCAGCCCGGCGGCGGCTCGTTCCACAGCAGCAGCGATGGCCCCGTGCCCCGTGGCCCGCGTGGCCCGAGTGCCTTAGAGGCGGCAGCCCGGGAGGCCGCACCTGCACGTGCCGCTGGGCGTCGCGCACGCAGGCGCCAACCATGACGCCGCGCGCTGCGACGGGCTGCCCGTGGTCGGGCCCGGCCCGGCGGCTGTGCAAGGTCGGCCCCGGGCTGCCGGCCCAGGGCAGCGGGCTCCTGCCGCCGGCGGCCGCGTTTGAAACGAGGTCCCGCGGCGAGTGGTCCGCCTCCTGCGGCTCGTGCTGCTGCAGCATGGCCGCAAGCAGCGTGTTGGACAGCCGGAACGGCAGCGCGTCCAGCGTTGCAGGCAGCGACGGCGGCGGCGCGGCGGCGCCGGCCGAGCCCGTGCCGCGGGCGGCCGCCAGCAGCGCGGGCAGGTCGGGCACGCTGTCGCGGTCAATGGCGACGACGCTGCGGGGGGTGCTGCTGCCGAACTGCAAACGTCCGCCGAAGGCAGTGGAGGTGGTATGCGAGGTGGCGCGGGGCAGCGCCCTCGTCGCATGGCTGCTCGTGGAGGCGCCGGCGGCCGCGAGCGACTCGGGGGCATCGCAGGCCGGTGCCGCGGGGCCGGCGAGGCTGCTGGGGGGCAGCGCCGTGGCGCTGTACAGCGTCATGAGGCGGCGGCCTGGCATGGGAGCGGCATGGCTGGAGGGGCCAGCGACGGGGTTGCTGGCGCCGCCCTGCAGCAGCGCCTCCCAGCCGGTGCCCGGCCTGCGGGCGGGCGAGTTGCAATAGCAATTCAGCCGAGAGGTTGACCAAGTTGCTGTCTGGCACTGCCGACAATTCGCGGTGGCCGGCACGAACCCTGGCTGTGGAAGTATCCCCCGCTTGCCCCCGGTCCCACAGCAGCGTACTTGTAGTCGGGTCTCTGCAGCGCCTGCTCCGCCGTTACCCGCCCCGCGAGCAGCGCCGTCAGGTCGGGGGAGGAGTTCGAGGGACCCAGGCCGGCGCCCATTGCTGACGTGCAGGGCCGGACGGATGAAGCGAGGATGCGGCGGCCGCCGGTGGTGGCGGCGGTGGCGGAGGTGGCTGGCGTGCAGCGGCCGCGGTCCTGGACGCGCAGCAGGAAGGCGGCGCGCGCGGCGGGGCCCGGCACCAGCGCGGTCTGCGGGCGGCAGGCGGCAGCGGCGGCGCAGGCGGCGCCGCGGTGGTTGCAAGGCCAGCCCGCCAGCTGACAGCTGCCGGCGGCAGTGCATGCGGTACGTGCCGTAAATGTCGTACCTGCACGCTGGGCTCCAGCAGGTGGCGGCGCGCCACGTGCTGCGCCAGCAGGCCGCACAGCACGCCCAGCAGCTCGGCCAGGGAGGCGGACGCTGCGGCGAGCAGGGGCACGGACAGGCGGCACGGACAGGCGGCGCGGACTGAGTGTGGGCCCCTGCTGCCCACTCAACCCACGTCACAGCCCACAGCCACACCGCACTCCCAGCGCGCCCATGCGCCACGACTGCGAGGCTCGCGGCTAGCGGGCCTCGCAACCGTGCCGTAAAAGTGGCTTGGAAGTATCGATCGTTCCCTCACGAGCCGTCAACCACACTCACTGTGCAAGCGGTGCAGCTGTGAGGCCAGCCAGCTCAGCCGCGGTCCGGCGCCCTCGGGCCCCGCAGCCAACGCCATGGCCGCCGACATGGACAGCTGCTGCAGCGCAGCCGGGCAGCCCACCAGCTCCGCGGCGCCGGCGCCGCCGCCGGCTCGCTTGGCGGGCGGCGGCAAGACGATCCACAGCGCCCCCAGCACGGCGCTGTCGTACGCTAGCGGCACGGCCGCGAGCGTGCAGCTGCCGTGTCCGGCCGTGTCGAGCGCGTAGGCGTCGCCTTGGTTGGTGGCGGGCGAGGGGCCGGCGGGGAGGCCGCATGCCCGGCATGGACCCGTGGTGGGGCCGGCCGCAGGGGCGCCGCCGTCGACGGCATCGTACTTGTGTACGATGGGGCTCTGGTGTTGGAGGCGCAGCGGAAGGCGAGCCGGGAGGAGTTACGGGTCAGTTTGGGTTAGGGACTTAGCAGGTTTTGCTTGGAGGTAGCTGCCAGGGATGGGCGGTTGGCGGAACCGCGGCCGCGGCTGCCAACAGAGGGCTACACCACGCCTCACTTTGCACATTATTGCTTGTCTCAGGAGCGCTGATGCCGCTCCGGTTGCTTCCGCGGGCACACAGGCGCAATAGCTTTCCGTCGACGCCGCCAGCTGCACTAGCACGTCGCCGCAAGTCATCTCGCTGTCGCAGTCCTCGGGCATTGTCGCGATATACAGTCTGCGAGTCGCGTGGGGCGTCAGCGGGCGTAGGGGTCGGGGCAGCCAACAGGTGTTACACCCTGGAGGAAACCGTGCCCACGATTACGCACCGCCCCTTCCAGATGCAGCGCACGGTTCCGGACAACTTACCTAACCGCCGAGGCACCCGTGTAAGATCGTATGACGCCGACCAGCGCCGCGCCGCGACAGTCATCTGCTCGCACGGACAGCGCAACGCTGCACAACTTCGCCTGTAGCTCGCGAGCTGCCTCGAAAGCCTTAAGCGTTGAAGCTTCTGCTGTTGCATCAACAACAGCTGCTTTGCAGCTTTCGTGTTGCGCCTGCGGCAATGTACGTACCAACTCGTGGTAAGCCCAAAAACATCAACACTTTGAGAGTCGCTTGAAGGCGCACTGCGTGCATACCTTGCCATTGTAGAAACCACAGTCGCTTATTGCCGGTACGCTTGAGCTCGGACGCGAGGGCGCCGAAGAAACGGTCGAAACGTGCGCCGCACAAGGCTGCGCTGCGACCGCACAAGGAGAGGTAATAGGAGCTGGGGCCTCTGCTGGCCCCGCAAGGCAGAGACACGCCAGGAAGCGCATGGCGAAACACGGTCTATCGGCGTTGAGGTTTATGCCGCTTGTTAAGAATCTCGCAGAATGTTACGCTGCATTGTGAGCTGTAGTGTGTACAAGGCGTCGTAGCTTGCTGTTATGCGACTAACAGGTTTAGGCGTCACAGCCGATCCCGTCAACTGACACGCTGACTCGCTGCGACTGACCATGCCACTCGGAGACAAACTCAGCAGCTTTCTGTTGCGCGCTCGCACATATTGGATTCCAAACGAGATTTTGGGGCAGTACGTCGTTTCCATAGTCTGCAGGGGACCCACGTGTGCGCTGTATGGCGCGTCAGCTCGAGGAAGGGCGTAGGCGAGGCCTTGAGGTATTGTAGCGATATGTATTGTTTGCCGGCTATATTCGCGGCGGCCCTGCCACACACAAACTTTACTGTCCTCCGCGCAACACGAACAGTCGTAACGTAGGAAGTATCGTTGCAGCCGTGCGCGGCCAGCAAGCCAGACCAGCAAGGCTCAAGGCTCTTTCATCTTCCCGTAAAGGCCAGCTTCGCCGACTTGACCGACCAGAGCCCCCCTGTCAACCCGCTGTCAACCACTGCGTTTCTCTCAAGCCCGTGGGTGTTGTTGCCAGGCGCACTGGCCTTTGGTAACGCCCGCATCCCCGCCCCCACCGCCTCCACTGCGCCGTTTCATCGGCCGCTGCCTCGGCCGTGCCCAGCTTCCTCATATCCGCCCGGTCCGCCTCCGCTGCGCCGCACAGGCCGGTGGGCCTCGCTCAGGTGCGGCAGTTAAAATACAGACGGAGTCAAGAACCCGTACCTGCAATCCTAGAGGAGGGGTGCACCAGCCACCAGCGGCGCGCGCAAGGGGGTCCAGACTTTGCGGCGCGCCGACGCAAGGCGACTGGGAGGTGGCCAGGCCCTAGGCGTGGCCAGGATGACTCTGGGGCGGGAGGCAGGGCACCGGCAAGGCGAGGAGGCGCCCCTTTCATACGCTCGGGTAGCACATGGTTTCCAGGGGCCTGTCTTTCACGACGCGTGAGCGCCGGATACCGTGCTGCCTTCGCGTCCTTTCGCTTTTGTATAGCATAACCAGCGTGCAAGGAGGCGCCACTGCATGGCCCCGGGTCCGCGAGTTGCGCGCGAGCGGGTGCAGCAGCAGGCGCACCGGCATGGCACCGGACGCCCCAGCGGCGGTGACTAGTGCCACAACTGGCCAGGCGCTCGGCGTGTCGCGCGCAGACGCACGCCAAGCCGCCAACCGCCAACCGCCAACCGCCAACCGCCAACCGCCCAGAAGTATGCAGCAAGGATGCACTCAGGAGTCGTCCCCTCGGGACCGCCCTGTGCCACGGGCCGCAGGCTCGTGACCTCATTCCTTTCCGGAGCCCCTGCGCCACGTCCCGAGCCCCTGCGCCACGCACTAAGCACATCGCACGTTGGGGAACCGACCCAGGCGTCCGCGAGCGCTCGCGCACGCTGCCCCACATCATGGCCAGCCCGGCGGTGCGCGCCGAGCAGCCGCTGCGTGCTGGCGCCGGGGCTCGTGTCATCGTGTGCTCATTTATTACAAGTACCGGTAGTAGTAACACGCCCCGTGTGCGTGGCAACCCGACAACGCGGCGCAGCAGGGGCGCTCGGGGCCGGCTGGGCGCGCCCCAAGGCGAGGGCCCCTCATGCTAGGGAGGTGGGCGGCGGCCCCAACGCCCTAAGCCCCTGCGGCTTCAAAACTGGCCTTCTCAAACGCCCCTTGAACGGAACATGATTCTCCCCCCCCCTTCGGCACAGGCACAGGGGAGGCCCTGGGATGGCCAGCGCCCCGCCCGGCCGCCGTCGGCTGCAGCCCCCCTTGGTGGCCGAAAGGGACGCATTCCGTGCATCCAGGCAACAGCGGGGAGGAACTGCTTCGGCACTACCTGGTCCCCCGCCCGCCGCCCTTTCACTACAGGACCAACGCCCTGCGCCACCAGCCGCGGCGCAAGGCACCTCAGCCACCGCGCCGGGCCGGGCGCCACACGGCATGCGGCGGTGCGGGGTCGTGCCTCTGCGCCCGTGCCACCAGCCCCTCCCTTCCCCCGGCGGGCCCGCTCCGTACGCTTTCAGGCCACCCCCGCAGCACCCCAGCAGGGAGGGCATGCAGGTACTTGATGCCCGCCACGCGAGGTCGCCGGCCCCATCGTTGGCAGGCCCCGCGCGCGAGTCCGGGCCACGGCGCGGACACGCCCCCCCCCCCACACGCGCCCCCTCACATGGCCTCCGCCCAGCGGCCCCGTACCCATCAGCGGCGACAGTGCCCCAAGCTACACACCCGCGGGCCTGCGCAGCGCCCCAACGGCCCCAGCTAGCGCACGTGCCCGACCTGCCGGTGCTCCCCGGGGGCGCCGGCCACCAACTGCAGCGCCGTGTGGGGGACTGCGGCAGCGCACCGCCCGCCGGAGGTCTTGGCCGGCGCCTGGCGAGGGGAGGGCCATGACCTACAGGCCAGGAGCAGCAGCAGCAGCAGGCTGTACTGCACGGTGCTGCTCCAATGACCTCCACGCTGCTGCGCGGTGCGCGCCTGCTCTAGGCAGGCCCCACATGCAACCCAGCAGCATGAACTCTGACCGCCACGCTAGCCATTCCCGCACTCCGGCTGCGCACTCAGCATTCGTGTCTTTGCGGCTGGCCCGGACCCACGCCCCAGCCATCCAGCTCAGGCGTGCCGTCGCCATCAGGGCTTCCTCCCTTGCGTCTCGAGTGCCATGCCACGCGCACCTTACCCGACCAACATCCGGCGGAGCGGCTGCGACGGCAGCAGCAAGGCGTCGTCTGCGTGGGCATGGGAGTGGGCGCAGCCGATCCAGGTCGGATCCGGGCGATGCTGACGGTGCAGGGCGGGGCACGCAATGGCACGCTTGCCGGGGCCCGCTGTTCCTTACTTAGCACTTGGCGGCCGGTAGCTTGCGACCGCCACGAACCAAAGGACGGCTGGCTGGGCGACCTCAAAGACACATCCTATGTAGAGCACATTATTGCTTGCACAGGTGCGCGAACGGGTTTCAGCTACAGTAGGCGCTCGCGAAACATAACCGGACCGCCGCGGGGCCTGCGTTGCCCGCGGGGCCCGCGTTGAGCAGCGGGCCGTAGGCCAGGTAGGTGTGGCCTGTGGGGAGGAGGGAAGGGGCGTGCTGAGACCACGGGCAGCACGAAGGCGGCCCGCGCCCCCGCACAGCCCCCGGCATACCGCCCCCCCCCGCCGCCCCTCCCTCCACCGCCTGCTCTGCCGCCGACCGCTCCAGCGCAGCCGGCTTCACCACAGCTTCCTCCGCCGCCGTCCTCGTTGGGGCCCGCCTAGGGTGACGTCGTGTGCCCCCTCCTGCGTGCTCGTGCGGTGGGCAGGGCTGCACAAGGCCCCACAGTGGTTCATTCCCGCCTGTCCCCAAGGGAGGATCGGCCCCCTGCCGTGACCTTGTGCCCACGCCACACGCGCCTTCACTCCCGAGCTGTGGGGAACCCTCCGGAGTCAGCAGCTCGGACTTCGCAATGTGCACTCGACCCTGGCACCCACCCTCTCCTGTCAGCACCAGCGCATCACCGTATCGCTCCACGCCTCCACCTCGGCGCCACGTGCCACAGCCCCTCTCCCGCCACCCCCCGCACAGCTTCTGTTGCAGCCAGGTCCGGCGTATTAGCCAGCTGTACGGCGCCCGCCTGCCGGCGCGCCTCGCGGCGTCCCCCCAGTTCTTGCACCTGCCCCTCGCAGGCGCTCTTCACACTGCCACTGGCGCGGCATAGTCAACCCTAGGCTAGGCTACGCCGTCCCGTCGGCACAACTCTCCTTGCCAGCGCTGCGCGGCAGCACCCTCGCCGTCGTCGCCACTGACATGCTTGACTCCCCGCAACTCCCGCCTCCCCGTGCCGCCGCCCTTCTCGCCAGTGCGTGGCCGCCTACTCGTCGTCGGGCGGTGCGGCGCCCTGCAACGTGACGCTGCAGGTGTGCACATGGGGGCGGGACCGGCGCCGTCCGCGGGAGGGGACATGGTCACACCAGGACCGATGCCTGCCCACCTCGATGGCCCGCCTGCATAGCCTGCCGCCATGGACTGCCTGCGAGTACCGCCCCTCCGACCACCTGACCCAGCCTGCGCCGCCCCACACCACCCCACGCCGACCCCTCCCCCACCCCACACAGGTGCTGGTGGACGGCCTGCTAGCGGCCGCCTCCTGGACCTCGGTGCTCGACAGCGCCACCGCCACCACCAGCTGCCAGCCGGGACCCGACGGCTGGCTGGCTGGGCGCCGACACCCTCACCTGGCCGCCCGGCACCGCCGCCGCCGTGGAGCCGCCTGCGGGCCTCGGCATGGGCGGAGCGCCCTCGCCGGCCGGCTCCTCCCCCGCCGCCGCCCAGCCCAAGGGCGCCATGCCGCAGACTTCCAAGGCCGAGGGCAACCCAAGCAGCGGCAGCGGCGAGCAGCAGGCCGCGGCCGAGCAGCAGCAGCAGGCCGCGGCCGAGCAGCAGCAGCAGGCCGCGGCCGGTGGCCCCTCGACGGCGCTGTCGATCCCCGCTGGCGAGGGCGACGGCGCTGCGGCCGGTGCTAGCAGAGTAGAGGGCGGTGCGGCCGGTGGTGTTGGCGGCGGCGGGCGCGGGGTGGTCGTTGCGATGTGCTCGGCCCTGGGCGCGGCGCTGGCGGCGCTGGTGGTGGCAGCAGCGGTGGTGGCGTGGACATGCACATGAACCACAATAAAACACAGTGCTCGCGCCGCTCTGCACGCAGCCCGGCCCTGACCGGCCTGGCCGCCCAGCAGGAGGACCTCAGCGGCTCCCCCCATGCGGCCCACCACCCGACACGCCACCTCACGGTACGGGCCTCGTCACGCGCCCCAGCGGCCTGAGCTCGACGGCCCACACCACACCACTTGCGCAGCGCCCGACGCGCCTAGGGAACCCCGGCTCACACTGCCCCGCTGCTGCTGCTGCTGCTGCTGTGGGCAGCACAAGCCGTCACACACGCTCAGCCGCATGCCGGCGTACGCCGCCGCCAGACCCCGGCCAACCACCTGGCGCTGGCGTCAACCGCCCGGCAGCTGCAGCCCACCGCCCGCCCCCCTCGCCGCCCCGCGCCAACGAGCAACACGGCTGCAGCAGGCCCCCCTGCCACACCGTACCAGCACGCGGCGGCCGTCTCACCTCCCTGTGCCAGCGCCCACGTCGCCGCAGCTCCAGCTACCCGTATCCCACGACTGCCCCACCACCCGCGGCACCTTGCCCTGCGAGCCCCTCCCCTGCCGCTGCACCTTGCCCCACGCCGCTACCCCCTCCCCCGCTCCCCTTGCTCCTCCTGCCCCTTCCCACGCCGCCCCGCCCCGTCATCCCCTGCCCCCCTTCCACCAGCCGCCGCCCCTCACTTGCCCCGAAGCGACACCAGCGTCTCCACCACGCTCGGGTCCGCCAGCGTGCTCACGTCTCCCAGCTGCTCCTCCTCGCCCGCAGCAATCTTACGCAGCACGCGGCGCATGATCTTGCCGCTGCGTGTCTTGGGCAGCCCGGGCGCCTGGGGCCGCATGGTGTGGCAGGGAGGGGCAGGGACACGGCAGGGGCTCGGCAGGGGAGGCGGCGGGCGGCGACGGTCAGGGGAGCAGCAGCATGCAGCTCCAGGGGCGGTGGATGGGTGTTCCTCCATTGCTGGCCACATGCGGGCCCTGCTTCTTCCCGCCCTGCTTCCTCCCTTGCCTCGCGCTATGGATTCCTACTCCTGCTGCTTCCCGTGTCCACAACGCCCCTCCCCGACTTTCTCCACAACTCCACCCCCTCCCGCTCCCGTCCCCTCCCCTTCCTCCCCCAGTCTCACCCAGTGGATGACGTCGGGCGCTGCGAAGGCCCCGATGATGTTGCGCACACTGCCCACCAGCTTCTTCTTCAGCTCGGGGCTTTGCTCGGTTCCTGGGGGCCGGGAGGGGGAGGGCGAGCGCGGCGTGGCGCAGGTGGGCCGGGGGGCGCGGGGGGCGCAGGTGGGCCCGAGCAACGCCACATTCGGGCACCGCGTCCCTCGGGCTGGGGGTCCGAGTGCGCCGTGTTGCGCTGGTGTTGGCCGCCCATCCCGCTGCCCACCCTCCATGAGCGTGACGTAGGCGTAGATGCCCTGGCCCTTGATGGGGTGGTCGTAGCCCACCACGGCCGCCTCGGCGCAGGCGGGGTGCGCCACCAGCGCGCTCTCCACCTCGGCCGTGCCGATGCGGTGGCCTGCGGGGGCAGGGGGGGTCGGGGCGCAGGGAGGTTGGGAGGCTGGGACGTGAGGCGCGGGAGGGGGGGTGGAGGCTCGCGATACTGAGCGCGGCCCGCGTCAGCACGGACGGGCGCCGGCACCGGACTCCAGGCAAGCCACCCACCGCTCACCTTGTTCCTCCCGCCCCTTGCCTGCCCGGGCTTTCACGCCTGCGCTCACCACGCCACTCAACCATGCTGCCCCTGCCCCTGCCCTGCCCACCCACGGCCACTCCTCACCGCTGACGTTGATGACGTCATCCACACGGCCCGTGATCCAGTAGTAGCCGTCCGCGTCGCGCCGGCAGCCGTCGCCTGCAGGGGGCAGAGGCCGGAGCGGACAAGGTGTTGGCAAAGCAGGCGGCGGCGGAGCATGCGCTTCCCCCACACGCCTCACCCTCCCCCGCGTCCGTGCCGAGCATGGCCTGCACCCTCGCCTTCGGGGCCCCGCTTCTGAGCCCACCCTCCGCGCTGCACCATCCGTTACGCCGTTTACCGAAAAGGCCAGGCGCGCCCGCCCGCCCTCCTCTCCCTCTTCCTCCCAGTCCCTGCCCCGCCCCCTACCTGTGAAGTAGTACCCGGGGAAGGGCCCGAAGTAGTTGGTCTGGTAGCGCTCGTGGTCGCCGTACACGGTGCGCAGGGTGGAGGGCCAGGGCTGCGCGATGGCCAGGATGCCCTCCGCCTCGCCCTGGGGCGCGAATGGGTTGGCGTGGGCAGGAGGGGAGGCAGGTGGGGAGGTGTCAAGGGAGGTTGGAGCGGCATGAGGGGCCAAGGTAGGGGCGGGCCGGCGCCCCCCCGCCCCCGTGTGACCGTGTGTGCAGCGCCTGCGCATGGGCAGCCTATGGCCGTGTAGGCCGCCAGGTGTGGGGAGGCCCGGGTGCGGGCAAGGCCAGGGGAGTGTGCAGCGGGGCGAGAGGGGAGCTTCGGCCCGGGCCGGGCCGCCGGCTGCCGCGCGCTCCGCGCCGGCGCACGGAGAGCCTCTGGCCCTGTGGGCCGCCAGACGGGGCGCCACCAGGCCGTCAGCCCTTCCCCCCATCCCGACCCCCCACCCACGTGCAGCTCGTTGCCCTTCTCGTCCAGCACCACCGGCCGCACGCCTGGGGGGGAGCGGGGGCGAGAGGGGCGGGACGGTCGCGCGTACGGGGACCGCTGTCGGCGCTGGCTCCGTCCCGCCCCTTCATGCACCTGCCGAGTTGCACACATGCGCCTGTACCCCCACCCCTCCCCTGCATGTGCCTGCACCCCCACCCCTCCCCTGCATGTGCCTGCACCCCCACCCCTCCCCTGCATGTGCCTGCACCCCTACCCCTCCCCTGCATGTGCCTGCACCCCCACCCCTCCCCTGCAAAGCGCAACGCCTTCTCCCCGCCCTTTCCCTCCCCATCCGACCGGCCCCGCTCCCCACCGAAGAACGGCAGCGTGGCGCTGCCCGGCTTCTCCTCCCAGGCCCCCGGCAACGGGGTGATCATGTGGCCGCCCGTCTCCGTCTGCCACCAGGTGTCTACGATGGGGCACCTGGGGGAGGCGGAGGCGGCAGGGGGCCGAGCAGGGAGGGGGCCGGACGGGTGCAGGTGGGGCGCAGTGCCGGGCCGGGGCGGCGGCCCTGTGCAAGGGGCAGAGGTGTGCCGAGAGGGGAGCCTCGGGGCCGCGCGGGGCACACCGCGGGCAGCGGCTCCCCGGGGAGCCAGGGAGCCAGGGGCGGGTGGCGTCACTGCCCGCACCCCGTCACCACCACCGCCTGGTCCCGACCTGGATCCATCGCTAGGCCGGACCTGGCGGACCTGGCGCACTGGCCCTCGCCGCCCCGAGCCCTTGCGCCGCCCGTGCCCGCCCCTCGCTGCACACTCCCCACGGGACCCCCGCCCCCCGCCCCCCGTCACGCCCGTCACGCCATGCACGAGCGGCGCTGTGCCCCCCCTGCCCGGTGCCCCCTGCCCCCGCCCCCTCCCATTCCTTCTGCCAGCCCTCCCACCTGCCGCCCCCAACCACGCGGTGGTACCAGCGCCAGGCCTCCGGGTTGATGGGCTCGCCCACAGTGCCCAGCAGCCGCAGGCTCGAGCTGCGGGGGAGGCAGGGGGAAAGCAGGGGGCGGGGAGGTTAGGGACAGTGGAGGTCAGGGACACGCGGCGCGGGTGGGGCCCACCAAGGGAGGGCAGGACAGAAGAGCCGGGGGCCGACCGCAGTTACCACCCAAAGGCCCGCCCCAACCGCGGTTACCACCCAAAGGCCCTCCGCCCCGATCCGGCCCCACTTTCTCCCCTTCCGTGCCCTCCCACTCTCGCTGCCTCCCCTCCCCTCCGCATTTCCCCCGACCCCTCCCCTCCCGCCTGCTCACGTGTCGCAGGCGGTGACCCAGGAGTCGCCGAACGCCATGAGCGAGCGGATGGCGGTGGGCGCAGTGTAGAACTGCGTCACGCGGTGGCGCTCCACCACCTCCCAGCAGCGGGCGGGGGTGGGGTGCGTGGGCACGCCCTCAAACACAACCTGGGGTGAGGGGGAGGGGCCGAGGGCGGGTGAGGGGAGGGAAGGGCACATCATGGGCCGAGGTTGCGAGAGCAGGGACAAAGAGATGGGGATGGGGGGGGCGAGGAAGGACGTTGCTGGGGCTGAGGTGGCCGTAACGTGGGCCAAGTGCCCAGGCGCGTGGCCCTGCCGTCTTACCATAGCCAGGCGCCCAGTGGACCTCCTAGTTCCCATCTGCCCCATCCTCCCCCTTCCCTCTCTTTACATCACACCCTTGATCCTACGCTAACCTGTCCCTGCCCTTGTCCCTGCCTCCGCCTCCCTCCCTTCCCCTCCTGCGCACCTGGGTAGCCCCGTTGAGCAGCGGGCCGTAGGCCAGGTAGGTGTGGCCTGGTTAGAGGAGGGGAGGCGCGTGCTGAGGCCACGGGCAGCACGAAGGCAGCCCCCGCCCCCGCACAGCCCCCGGCATACCGCCACGGACACGCCAGCAGCAGCCGCCCGGCGACCTTGCCTTCGTGTCAACGCTGACGCCCCACCCGCCCACACCCCTTCCCTTCGCCTCGTCCTCCTCCTCCCCCGCCTACCCGTGATCCAGCCGCAGTCGGCGGTGCACCAGTACACGTCGCCCTTCTTGAGCCCAAACACGTGGCGGGCGGTGGTGGCGGCGTACACCATGTAGCCGCCCGTGGTGTGGAGCACGCCCTTGGGCTTGCCTGGGGGTGAGGGGAGGGAGAGGTGAAGGGAGAGCGGGAGAGGGAGGGGCAGGGGGCTGGTGAGGGCAGGTCCCGGGCGGCGGTGCGTGCGCCTGGCCGGCTGCGCTGCCTCACCCGCTGCACTTTTGCCCTCCTCCCTCCCCCCCCTTCTCCTCCTCAAAAGCCCTCCCCCCTCCCTCTCATCCCCCGCCCACCCGTGGAGCCCGAGGTGTAGAGCAGGAACAGCGGGTGCTCCGCCTCCACCCATTCCACGGCGGCCGTGCAGGGCTGCGCCGCCACCTCCGTCTGCCACCAGTGGTCGCGACCCTCCACGAAGGCGCAGTCGGCGGCGCCCACCGCGTCGTCGTTCTCGTACAGCAGCACCGAGCCGACCTGGGGTGGGAGGCAGCGAAAGCATTGGCAAGAGGATGTGTTGCCGTGCGGATAGCAGACCGCAGAGTGCGTAGTGGGAGAGCGAGGGGTGTGCAGGAGGAGGGGACGGGGGAGGGGACGGGGAAGGGGACGGGGGAGGGGACGGGGGAGGGACGGGAGGGGCGGCGGCGTGGGGCGGGGAAGACGAGGGACAGGGCTTTTGCGGACCGCACGGAGGCATCTACCGCAGCGGCTTGCACAAGAAGTTGCCACAGTAGCGGGCGCGTGCTGCCCTACCGCCCCTTCTCCTCCCCACCCTGCCGCGCCCACCTTGTGGCCCGCCGCCTCGCTCAGCGCCAGGGCCTTGTCGGCAATCTTCTTGAGCTCAATGACCTTGGGGCCGCGCTTCACACCGCTGGCGGTCATGAGCACCTGGCGCCGGGAGGGAAGGGGGCAGCAGGGGCGAGCAGGGAGGAGCAGGCGGGGGGAGCAGGGTTGCGCGGGCGGAGCTGCAACCTTGGCCGCCCGCTGCTTGGCCGCCGGCCCTCCGTGCTCCCTACGACCCACTCTCCGCCATCCACCTCACTGACCCCACCACCCCTGCCGCGCCCACCCGCGTGCCCCATACTCCGGCACCTGCTCCCGTGCCCCTTGGGCAACACTGCCCAACTCCTTTTCAGGTTGCTTGCACGCCCTCGCCCCCCCGCCTCCCTCCTCCCCTTCCCCTCGCCTCCCTCTTACCCTCTTCCTCTCTTTCGCCTCCCCACCTTGGCCTTGCAGTCCTCCATGCGCTGCGCCAGGCTCTCCGCGCTGAAGCCGCCGAACACCACGGAGTGCACGGCGCCGATGCGGGCGCAGGCCAGCATGGCCAGGGGCAGCTCCAGCAGCATGGGCAGGTAGAGCGCCACGCAGTCGCCCTTACGCACGCCCGCGGAGCGCAGCCAGTTGGCCTGCGGGCAGAGGGGCGGAGGGGCGGCGGGGTGCAGGCGTGGAGGACAAGTGGAGGGGGCGAGCGGGATGGCGGGCCGGGGACGTGGCAATGGACGAAGAGGCAGCGCCTGAGGCTGTAGCGAGCTGTGGTTGTGGCGGGGTGTGGTTGCGACCGGCGGCCATGCAGCGGGCGAGGGCGCCGGCTGCTCGGCCAGCGGCTGCTTCCGCCTTCCAGGGAAGGTACGAGGGCGCAGGGGCAGGGGCAGCAAGCGGCTGCCGGCCCGCCCCCCGGGCTGGCTCTCACCAGGCGGCAGACCTCGTCCAGGGCCTCGGCGTACGTCATGGACTTGTCGCGGCCCACGTCGTTGCCCTCCCCTGCGGCGGGTAGGGAGGGAGCGCGGGGCGAGGGGTGGGGTGAGGGGTACCTCGGCCAGCAACCCTGGCGCCCTCCGCCTCCCATCCCCCCGAACCCTCGGACCCGGCCAGCCCTCCAGGACGCGCCCAACGCCCTGCGCCCTAGCCCCTGCACGGCGCCCCGATGCTGACGCCGCCGCCTTCCTCGCCCTGCCCCCACTCGCCGCCCCTTGCTGCGCTGCCCGCCCCCGCCCGCCCCCCCTACCCCTCTCCCCCACCCTCCACTCCAGCCCCCCTCGCCTCCCCACTCACACAGGAAGCAGGTGTCCCCGCCCCGCCCCTCTGCCACGTGGCGGTCCAGGCAGTTGTAGGCCAGGTTGGTGGTGGCGCCTGGGGGGGAGGAGGGGGCGGCAGGGGAGGGGTTGCAGGTTGAACGAGGAAGCAAGGACTCCAACAGCGTCTCTCATTGCAAGGGGGGGGAGCAGATAATAGGACAACGCAGGGGCCAAGAGTGCTGTGGGCGGGCCTGGTTGCTGGCGCCGCACTTGGGGCAGCTTCTGGGCCACACAAGGGGCTGCACACGGGGCGGCACTGTGCCGGCGGGCGGCCAGCGGGGCCATCCCACCGCCTCGCAGCTCCTGCTGCTCCCTCCTGCCTCACCCTTGAACCACTCCACGCTGATGGGGCCGTTGCGCACGTCAAAGTTGTAGCTCATGTGGTCGGGCTCCCACTGCGGGGGCGGGGGGCGGGAGGGCGAGGCACGAGGACGGATTGAGGATGAGGGCCGGGGGCCGGCATGGCGCGCCGCGGGTGCCGCGGCCAGAGCTGCACGCGTCGGGTTCCTGCCCGGCTGCACCGCCAGTCTCCACCCGCGCGCCCTGCGCCCGTTGCGCTTGTGTGCACACAGAGGCCGCACCAGGCCCCCTCCCGACCCGCCGCTTCCCCAGCTCCCTGACCGCACACAGCTGCACGGCCCGCTGCTCGGCTCGCCGCTAGGTGCCCCCTTCCTGCCGCCCCCTTGCCCGCAGGGCCTGCAGCCGCTCGCCCTCCGCCATACGCTGCACCACGCAACCGCCGCCTGCTGCCCCGCGCTGCCCGCCGCCCTCCCGTCTGCAACCCCTTCCCCTGCCCTCTACCGCGCCCCCTGCCCTCCCTCCAGCCACGCCGCGCTACCTTCTTCTCCCAGTGGAACTGCTCCGCGATCTCGGCCCAGAAGCCGGCGGGGTCGTCGATGCTGCGCTTGTACAGCGCCTCGTACTGCACGTGGGAGCGGGGGTTGGCAGGCACTATGAGGAGCGGTGAGGGGCAGGGAGGCGAGGCGAGGCGAGGGGAAGGAGCCAAGGGAGTGATGGCCGGGCCGAGGGCAACGCGTGGGGGACCGGGGCCGGGGCGGCGGTAGCTGCTGGGGCCTCCGCACATGGCCGTTTCCGCCGGCACGCCCTGCGGCGACCGCCCAGTCCCTCGCTGTCGTCGACCTCCGGGTGCATACGACGGCCCATGGTGGTGGTGGACTCAGTAGCTGGCTGCAGTGGGTTGGCGTGTTCCCTGCCTCTGAACCCGGGTGGCACACCACGCCACGGCGGTACCACCGCACCTGCTCCTTGTTGGTCACAAAGCCGTCGTTTAGCGACGCGGCCGAGACCGATGGTGCATCAGGAGTTGCCACACGGCACAGCGCAACCTGCTGGCATAGTATTCAGGGCGATTGGTAAGGACTGGCGACACAGCGAACCGCCATGACAGCCGCTCGGCGGCAAGCCGGCTTACCCGCTGCGCCTTGCAAGCACGGCGAGGCACAACATGCCGGGGCAACGCGCCGCCTGCGCAAGGAGGGTACGCCGCGACTGTGTCGGTGTTTGCGACCGTGTGCGAACTGCGCTCAGCGCACTTACATTGCGCTGCATGTCTTTGTAGCATTCGCTGCTGCGAGGGCGCGACTGGCAGCTGCATTTTGTCGCTGCAGTTGAGGCCGAACGCGCACAGCAGCAACGAGTGCAAGGGACCGGGACTTTGGTATGCTACTGAGATGTAACGCCTGTGATGCGGTAATGCATCGCGTCAACCATGCAATAAAGCGCAGCGGGGTTGGTACATCATGCCCTACCGGCCTGAGCAAGACCGCCACACGCGCTGCAGCCGCCCCAACCAGACCCTGCCACAGCACCTCGCGTACCTCTCTAACATCACTGCAGATTTTCGGGAAACGACCAGAGCAGCCCAAAACACACACGGTGTGAAGAAGACCGCCACCCCCGGCCACCCCCGGAAGTCCGAGCCAGCCGACCATCCTGCTCACGCCCTGCACACAGGGCGACGAAACATACCTACAAAACCTCCCCAGCTGCGCATGGGTGCATGGCTCGCCCCAAAAAGAGGCCACCCAGACCAGACGCAAACAGTCGGTCATTATGCGGTTGACGCCGGGGTATTTGAGGGGTCTCGGGCACACCGACAACCGTGCCCTCTCCCCACGGGCCGGACCTAGCCGCCCGGACTGCCTGAAACGGCAGGAATGCACATCTTAACGCCCCTCGCCGCTGCTGTCGCTCTCGCTGTGTCGCGACCGCTTGCGGCGGCCGCTACCACCCCCTCCGCCTCCGCCGCCCGGCCCAGCGCCGCCCGGCCCATCTCTACAAAACTCCCTACAAAACTCGCCGCGGCATCGCCCAACCGCTTTTTCACGGTCCGTCCAGCTGCTATGCCCACAGTCTCTCCGCTCCTGGCCCGCCAAAAGAACAAGAAAAGCGAAGGCAGCATGGTATCCGCACCGCTCACACATCCTCACGCCCCTTGAGCCGCTCCTCTATCAGCGCAATGCACTGCCCCACGCTGCGCCCCTGCCGCATGGCGGCCGCCAGCTCGTCGTGCAGCGCCTCGTGCCGCCGCAGCAGCGCCGCGCAGTTGAGCACCGCCCAGCGCACCTCGCCGTCCGCCTTCTTCTGGCTGAACTGCGACGCCACGGCAGGCGGGCGGGCGGAGGGAGGGATGTACCGTGGGTGAAGCGTACTATCACGCGCGCGCGTTGGGCGGGAGTCAGGGCGGCAGGGCAGCAGCAAAGGTGGCGCCCCGTGGCCCTCCGTGCATGAGCGCCCTCGCATGCCCTGCTTCACCCGGCCTCTCCCAGACACCCACGAACCCCCTAGTGGTACCCGCGTGCTCCCAGAGCCCCGGGCTGCTCCAACACCCCCAGCCCGTCCTGCCCCCGGACCGCAGGCCCGCCCTGCCCCTCCCAACCCAACGCACGGTCGCTGTTCTCCGCTCCCCGGCAGCGGCCTCAGCCCTCCACCCTTCCCGCCCCCCGCTGCAGCCCCCAGGCTTCCCACACGCCCAGGCCTCCCAACCCACGCCCTGCCTGCCCCCCACCGACACACACCCCCTCCCCCCTCACCGACAGCGCCCGCAGCATGCCGTCCAGCTGCGCCACGTCGCCCACGCCGCCCTCCGCCAGCCCGAACCGCAGGTACTCGGTCACCACGCCCGCCAGCGCAACGCACGTGTACCTTTGGGGGGCCGGGGGCCGGGCAGGGAGGGGCCAGGCAGGGAGGGCAGGGAGGGCAGGCAGGGCGGGGAGGGCAGGGAGGGCAGGGAGGGCAGGGAGGGGCCGGGCAGGGAGGGCAGGCAGGGCAGGGAGGGGCCGGGCAGGGAGGGCAGGGAGGGCAGGCAGGGCAGGG
>BDDC01001957.1:5813-17959 GCA_001662425.1 Chlamydomonas sphaeroides | reverse complement strand
CCCTGCCCCCTGCCCCCTGCCCCCTGCCCCCTGCCCCCTGCCCCCTGCCCCCTGCCGCCTGCCGCCTGCCGCCTGCCGCCTGCCGCCTGGCCCCTGCCCCCTGCCCCCCGCCCCCGCCAGCCGACTACGCCGCGGCGCTGTCCCGCAACAGGGGTGGCGGCGCCTTCAGTGTGCGCCTCCTGCTGCGGCTGGGCGGCGAGGCGGCGGGCTCGCTGCCGCAGGTGGGGCTGGTGGGGCTGGTGGGGCTGGTGGCTGGTGGCTGGGGGCTGGGGGCTGGAGGGGCTAGGGACTGGAGGCTGGGGGCTGGTGGGGCTTGGGGCTGGGCTGCCGCCGCTAAGGGGCCGGGCACGCGGACGGAAGCCGGCGTGGGTGAACGATCCCCCTGCGTGGCGCTGTCCATGCCGCCCTCCCTGCCGCCCTCCCTGCCGCCCTCCCTGCTGGCCCCCCCTCCCTCCCTCGCTCCACAGACCAAGCAGCTCATCCTGCGAGGCCTGCTGTCGTCGCAGCTCTCGGTGGACGTGACGGCAGTGGGCATCACCGCGCTGGGGCCCGAGGGCTCGCCGCTGCCCACCGCCGGGCGGCGGCGGCAGCTTCGGACGGCGGCGCGGCCTAGCGGTGGCGGCGACGGCGCCGCCGACGCGAACTGCGGCGACGATGCGGATGAGCAGCAGGCCGCGAGAGGTAGCGGCCGCGAAGATCAGCACGAGCTGCTGTACGACGACGAGTACGAATGGTACGATGGCGAGAGCGAGTGTGACAAGTTGGACGAGCACGGCGGCGTCGCCGCGGCTGCGTCGGACGATGACGAGGCGGCTTCCGGCGACGTCGGGGGCTCGGCGGCGGTGGGCCCTTCCTCGCAGCACGGCGGCTCGGATGATCGCCAAGAGGAGCACGAAGGGGTGGACGAGGAGCGGCACAAGATCACTGAGGCGGCGGAGGAGCCGGCTGAGCAAGAGGAGGACGCAGAGGACGAGGAGGCGGAGATGGGCCCAGGCGCCAGCCGCCTGTTTGCCGCCCTGGCCGCTCGACAGCTGCTTTCCGCCGGCGCCCCTCAACCCGGGTCCGGTCCCGAGTCCGGTCCCCAGTCCGGTCCGGGGCCTCTGGAGGCGCTGGCTTCGCCCGAGGCGGTGCTCGCGTTCGAGGCCTCGGCACGGCAGCTAGGACTGCGCCTGCCGCCGCCCGCCGCGCCGACGGCGGCGCCGGAGGCGGCGACGGCGCCGGAGGCGCCGCAGCCGGCCGCGGCGGCGGCGGAGCGCCGCCGCCGCCGCAACGCGCTTGGCCTGGGCTCGCTTCTCTCCGACCCGCGGGTCACCTCCCTGGGTTTGGGGGACTTGGTGTCTTTGGAGCAGGCTGAGGTGATGCGGTGGCAGCAGCCGAGCGGCGGCGCCGCCGGCGGTCAGGGCGTGGCGGCGGCGGCCGCCAAGCGGCCCGGCGGCGGCGGCGGTGACGAGGCCAGCGGCGGCGGCGGCGATGCCGCAACGGAGGCGGAGCCGCCGTGGCGGGAGATTGCAGGCGGGCTGCTCATCGCCCCTGACGGCGTGCCCGTAGCGACCAAGCCGCGCAGAGCTGTCGAGCCGGAGGGTGGCGACGGTGCCGCCACGCCGCGCGTGCTCATTGCCGGGGCCGCCGCCAGTGGCGTGTCCGCCCGCTGGGGCGAGTGGCTTGCTGGCGGCGCCGCCGCCGCTGGGGGTGGGCTGCTCACGCGTGCCAGCGGCGACGGCGCCGCCGACAGCATCCGGGCGGCACCGGCGCTCGACGGCGTGACGGCGGAGGTGGAGGCCCTGGCCAAGGCGGCGGCGGCGGCGCGGCCGCTGCAGGGCGCCAACGGAGGCCGCACCCCAGTGACGAGGCTGGCGGCGGCGATGCCGCAGCTCCTGGCGGAGGCGGCGCCGCACCTGACCACGATCGCCGCCGCCGCCGCGGCGGCGGCGCGCAGCGCTGGCGGCGCTGCCGCGGGCGCCGCGGTGCAGGCGCGCCGGCAGGCCGCCGCCGTCGCCGCCGCCGCTGACGACCCGGCCCGCCGTGCCGCAGCCGCCGGCGAGGTGCTACTGCGCGCCGCTGCCGAGGCCACCATCGCCGCCGCCGACGACGACGACGAAGCGGAGAGCAACGACGCCAATGGTCACGAAGGCACAGAGACCACCAACCCCGAGCCCGGTCGCCGCTGCCGCTGCCGCCGCCGTAAGGTTGTCCGCCGCCGCCGCGCGCTGCTGCAGTCGTCGGGCAGCAGCTCCGGCACGGATGTGGAGCTGACGGTCATTGGGTACGGCTCGCGTGAGGAGGCGGCCGCGGCGGCAGCGCAGCTGCAGGTGGGGCCGGGAGGGTGGGGAGGGAGGCAGGGAGGGAAGGCACAGCGCAGGGCAGAGGTTCCATGAACCCTGGGGCCCCCAAAACATGGGTCGCGGCAGCTGTCGGCGAGCTTTTGGGGCTGGGCAGCCTTGGGCGACCAGCAATGTGTGGAGGTTGGTTGGCAGCTACGGACTGGATGCCGTGCCAGAGGCCGGCCCTGCCTGCCTGCCTGCTGCTGAGCAGCCCTCGCCGGCACCCGCACCAGCTGCATGACACGACACGAACCCGACCGCCAACCTGCCTCTGCCCCCCGCCCCGTCGTGCCGCGTCAGGCGGCGGAGCGCAACGGCCAGCTGGCGGCGGGGCTGTCGGACTCTGGCTGGACCGATGCGAGGCCGTCGCTGGTCGGAGCGCCGCAGGTGAGGGGCGCTGCGTGACGCCGTGGGTACGCCTGGGTGCTTGGGAGCCGTGCGTACGGCCAGAATTGCCGGCTGGTGGGTGAAGCGGCGGCGGCACTGCAGACCTGGCGGCGTGCCCGCTGCCGCCAGCCGATGCCTGATGCCTAAGCGCCACCCGCCGCCGTCGGCCCCTCCGCCCTCCGCCGCCAGGTCGTCAGCTCCACCTCCGCCGGCGATGACGGCGGCGGCGGCGGCGGCTGGAAGACGCTGGCCCTCATAATCGGCGCCGCCGCCGGCGGCACGCTGCTCGTGGTGCTGCTCGGCCTCGCCATCTGTTGCGTCATCGCCCGCCGCCGCGGCGCCGCCGCCGGCACCAAAGTCGCGCCCGACGGCGCCGCCGGCGGGCCCGGCAAGAAGATGGTCGATGACGACGCCGCCATGTACGGCAGCCGTGCCACGAGCGTCACCGCCGCCAAATGGGCCGCCGCCGATGTGCAGCGCAGCGGCAAGTCGCGATCCTCCGTCACGCCCGTCACCGTCTTTGCCGGCAGCGGCGGCGACGGCGGCGGCGGCGCAGCCGCCGCCACCTACCCACCCAGCCGCCGCCACTCGGCCATGGCGCCCCAGAAGAGCGCGAAGTCCGAGAGCGCGGCGCTTGGGCACGCCGCCGCCGCCAGGGCCATGGCGATGGCGGCCGCTGGCGGCGGCGGCGGCGACAGCCGGCGCAGCGTGGCGGCGCCGCCGGGCAGCGGCCGCTCGGTGACGGCGGCTCCCTCGGGCTCGGTGCGGCGGACGGCGTCGACGAGTATGCTGGAGCGCGGCGCAGGGGCCAAGTCTGTTGGGGGATGGGTGGTGAGTGGGCTGGGCTCCCTGGTCCAGTGGCTGCAGCGCTGACGGTGCCAAGCTGTCGACCTTCTCGAGCACCTTTTGTCAAGCGTGGAAGTCTTCGTGTGTCATGGGCCTCCTGGTTGCGTGGCTGCTGGCGGTGGTGCTGGCGGTACAGGGCCCTGAGGGGCAGGGGCTGGGGATGGGGTGTCGTCCAATGGGGGCCGCCGAGGCTGCCAGAGCGCGGGCCCTCAGATCTCCGCCAGCCCCTGCCCGTCACCTATGCCCCACAGCATGCAATGCCCTCTCCGCACCCGCAGGGCCGCGGTGGCGCCCCGAGCGCCGACGCCGTCGCCTCCGTCAGCACGCCCGTGCAATCGATCAGCCCGCAGTGCGCGCGCAAGGCGCCCGCCGTCGCCGCCGTCGCTGCCGCCGGCAGCGCCCCCGGCAGCCGCGCCGCCTCCGGCCACGGCTCCGGGCGCCGTGCCCGCGCCGCGGCCGCCGCCGCCGCCAGTGGCCATGCGCCGGGCGTCCCGGGCGGCTCGGGGCCGAGGAGTACGGCAGGGCTGCCGTATGCGGCGGAGCAGACGGCGGTTGCTCCGTTTGCGGTGGATCCGTACGGCGGTGGCATGATGATGAATCCCTACGCCGGCGGCGGCATGCCGTACGGACAGGCGGGCCCGTACTACCCACAGCCGTACATGGATCCGTACATGGCCGCAGGCATGTACGGCGGAGCGCCTGGGGTTGGCGGAGCGCCGACGCCCGGGGCCGGTCCGCAGGCGGGTGGGCACGCGCGTTCGCGTCTGGGTCCGGGGGGTGGGGAGGGAGGCCAGGGCTGGCACTGAGGGTCGTCTGATGTCGACCGCGTATTCGAGTGTATGCGGGGTGGAGAAACTCGCGGAGTGTGTGGAACCTAGAGCAGTTACAGGGGCTAGCCGAGCGAGCGCGGTCATTCATTCTGTGTGCTCTCGCGCCGAGCGCCGGGCGTGCTTACTGTAGCTCCCTGTGTTGCACCATGCACGTGCCGTGACGGGCGCTTAGCGAACCTCTTAGAGCGGGTTTGTAATTGGACGCGGCGCCGGACAGGCGCCGGCCGGTTTCCCGCGCCGCTGCAACGCGTGCTCTCATCCTTGTTGTCGGTGCTTTGTTTGCGGGTTCGGCATGGAAGAGACGAAGGGGCTGAATGGAGGTTGTTACTTCTGTCGTGGCCACGTGGATGAGTGTTCGTTGCTGTTCGTGGTAGCGGAAGGTTGCGCACGCACACACAGTGCTGTTCTACGTAAAATTTGGAACACAGATGTGCGTCCGTGGAAGCACACGTGTGGGGTGGGGGCGGGTACGTGCCGACTGCCGAGACCCAGTTTGGCTGTTAGAGACTTCTATATGATAGTCTTGCAAACTTGCCACCATCTTCCTTCCATTGGTGGCCTGTAAACCACGACCGCACCGGCAACTCAGCGACTGAACGGCCTAGCTGTTTTACGATGTCCGCGCTCGCAGCATCTGCGTCAACCTTATTACGAGCGTACGCAAGAGACGCAAGCTGGGCAGCGTCCACATCAGCGGCATCTGCGTGCGCGAGCTCTGCGACAGCGCTTTGGCAGCAAAGTGGCGTGCGCTGCATGGCTGTCGTCGTGGAAGTGAAGGAGAACCGCGTGCAGCAGGCCCTCGCGGAGTTGAACCGCAAGCGCGAGGATGCCGGCATCCCTGACGAAATGCGCAAGCGGAGATACTATGTGCGCCCGTCGGAGAGGAGGTTCATGCGGGAAAAACAGGCGTACAAGGCGGCTGTTGGGCAGATTGTGTCTGAGCGCATCAAGTGGGTGATGCAGCGCAAGGACCGGGACGCAGCCGCGAAGCGGTGACAGCTGGCCCACTGTTAGGTTGGGGGCCCGAGGACTGGGGTGGGTAGGGGGTGCAAGGACTGGGGTTCAGCCTGGTGTGTCACTGGTGCTGCCACGGGGCGTGGCGGGTTTGGGCGTGTCTGGGCTTGCGCCCAGGATGCCCAGCATGGACCAGTGTACGCCCCTGTGCTGTGCTGATACTCAAACTTGCGGATGCTCGCCGCGGAACGCCCGGGCCTGCGCGCTGTCGCTGAGGCTGGCTGCGAAGGCTCGGCGCGGCCATCGTGTCGTGCACCACACGGCTGGCGCGCTGGCGGAGGGTGTCGAGGGAGGCAGCGCGCCGCGAGCGCCACGCACCGCGCCGCAGTGCAGCGCGGCACCTCGTTCGCGAGGTCGCGGTCGTCAGAGGCCGCTTGATCTGCGCCGCCGGCTGGCGGTGCTGCACGCCGCGCATCTGCCGGTCAGGCGGCCGACTGTGTCGCCTAGCTGTGAGGCAGCGGCGCGCCAGCGCCAGTGGGCCCGGCGGAGTCTCGCTGCCGCGTATGGCGCTGGCGCCGGCTTCATCATTGGCCGACGGCCAAGGCGGCCAGCAAGGTGTTGTGTGATGGCAGCTGCTGCGGTGGCAACCTTCTGCCCAACAGCCCTCTGGTGGCAGCTACTGGCGCGGCGAGTGCGGTGTGCGGCCTGGCCGTGGTGCGGCACGTGCGGCGGCACTCGGGCTGGCCGCGCTTCGTGACACGCATGCCGGCCACAGCCACAGCCCGGCAAACGCATCGCGCATCGAGCGGTGGGCCTGCGACGCGGCATTGCTGCACTGCCGCGCGGCGGCCTTGGTGCGACCAGATGGCCCTCGGGCAGCTGGTGTGTCGTCGGCGGCGGGCGGGTTGGCGGCGGCACGGTGTGTTTGCTGTTGTGTTGGCGGTGTGTGGATTCAGACCACCAGCCGGAAGCTCACCAGCTGGAGGGCTGCGGGTTGGGCACGTGTGTTGGGGGCGCAATGACGGGTCTGTGGGTCCCTCTGTGCTTGCGTTGGGCAGCGGAGTGTCGGGCTGCGCTGCGCCCCTCGTGTGCGGCTGTGTTGGGGGTGGCTGCGCTGCTGGAGCGCTGCGGTGGCCCTGGCGGGGGGTGGAATCGGACGTAGCAGCTCGCTAGCTGCGCGTCCACCCGCGGCGTGAATCGTGATGTGCAGTCGGCCAAGGAGGCGTGGGGCTGCGGATGCACGGCGGCACAGATGTAACGTCTGGATGCATGGCGGCGCCGGATGTGGACTCGACTGCTAATGTGTGTGGCGTGTGGGCAGCACGTCAGGGAGCCAGGAAGCTGCACTCTTGGGTTGATCCAGCATACTGCGGACCACCAAAGGCCTCGCGAGTTGCTCGGACGGCAGCGGCGTGTGCTGCGTCCTGGCGCTAGCTCCTCGGCGTGCTTTCCCTTCCTTGAGCGCCGGCGGCCAGCACCGGACGTAAGCTGCGGCGGCTGCAGTGTAGTGGCAAGCAAGAGCAGCGACCGTAGCAAGGACAGCGCCGTGCCAGGGGCTCGTGGGAAGCATCGCCCAGGAGTGAGTTGAGCGAGGGAGAGACCAGGGACAGCGGTTCGTGTGCGGGTGCCGACGACCCGCCGGGTCGCCATTCGCTCCTGCGCATTACTCAAGCGCGACGCCGGCTTCAAGTGTATACAACTGTGCTAGATGCGTACGCCAGCTGCTACTCAACAAGCCGCAATATCAATCGACGCTTGCAAAGCTTGCGCCAAACCCAGTAACGCGACGTCCCGGGACGTAGACGCTTCTTTGTGCTCCCCTTGGCATCTCAGGCCGCCGCGAGGAACGCGCTTCGGCCATCGCGACCGCATCTCGGGAACTGCCACGAAGCGCTTCGCGCCGTCATAGCGCTCGCTTGCTACTAGGCAAACATTTCTAGCGGCAAGCTGCAGTCGGTCGGCAGCAGCTGGGCGCCGGCGGCCGGCTATGCCTGGCCGCCGGCGTCGCGCCATGCGGCCAACACCGCACGCCCCCTGCCCGCCGCGCCCCGACACGCCCAGCGGCCAACGCAGCCATCGCGAGCGTCAGCTCCCAGAGTAGCTGACTCGGCGTCCTCCACGCAGCCTGCCAGGGGCGCTGCCGCGGCGCCGTCGCCGCTGCAGCGGCGCCCCCGCTGCGTGGCGGCCGCGGCCTCCCGGTCCTCCTCCAGCCGCCCGCTCCGCGACCTGTGGGGTGAGTGAGGCGCCGTGCCCGCGCCCGTGGACCCATTGTTGAGGACCCAGCTCTGAGGAGCAGCTGCAGCGCGGCGCAGCCGCCAGCCGTTACCGGTAGCAGCGTTGCCAGCGTCGGTAGCGGAGCGCCGGCGTTACTGCGCCGAGTGGGGGCGCCGCACGCGTCGTGACCGCCTGCCGTTCCATCCTATGGACCCAGGGGTCAGGGACCATGTGTGTTATGGCCGTTGAAGCCAGAAGCTCCAGCTCCTTGCCCCTTCCGCACTCGCAACGGTTACCCGGGCGCCTCCACGGCCCAAGCTCGATAGCCCCGCCCGCGCCGCCGCTGCAGCACACCGCTGCAGGCGCCGCTGCGCCCCACCAACCCCTGCCGCGTCCCCATCGCGCTCCCGTGTACACACGCATGTCGTACCGCCGTACTCAATTGCTCGTACGGCAGCGTACGACGGCAGCAGCGTGGCCACGGTGGACCTGGAGGCGTTCAAGCAGTTCCACCGCCGCAGCTTCGGCCACCGCAACGTCCGCACGCTGGTGGTGGTGGTGTACGATCCCGCCAGCGCCGCGTGCCGTGCCATGGAGTACGAGGTACGGCTGCGATGTACGGCTGCGATGCCCCAACCCCACTGCACCTGCCTCCCCCCCGTCGCCCCCCATACATTTCCAACACTGCACCCGCCTCCCCCCCGTCGCCCCGCACGCGCAGATCGAGCGGCTGGCGTACGGCCTCCGCCACGCACCCTGGGTGGCTGTGTCGCGCCTGGACGCCACGTCGCCCGGCGCGGCGCGCTACCTGGACGCTGCCTTTGGCTGGGGCCTGGGCTCGGCCGACGGCGACGGCGGCGGCGGCGGTGGGCTGGGCCGGCGGCACGCGCTGCCCGCGGTGCTGGTGTACCCCGAGGGCGCGCCCGGCTACGTGAAGCTCAAGAGTGGGTGGGGGCAGGGGTGGCTGCGTGTGGGGTGCCGGGAGGGCCGAGGGCGAGCAAGGCAGGCAGGCAGGGAGGGAGGGGCTCCACGGTGCGCAGGGCGTCTGCGCGGGGGCGTGCACCGGCACAACACCGGCTCGCGCGGGGCCGGGGTCGCTCGGGGCGCTGGCGCGGGCATGGGCAGGGGCCGGGTGCCGGGGCAGCGCCAGGCGGTGCCAGGGTTTGGCTGGAGGTCCGGGCTCCGGGGCGACATCCTCCTGGGCCGGCGCCATCGTCGCGCGTGCCGTGCCGTACCACGGCCGCCGCTCGCGGGGTCAGACGGTTGGGGCCCCCGCACAGGGCAGCTCGCAGCACCGCGTTACGGACGGCACACGCGGTGCGAACGGCCGCCGCCGCCGCCGCGCACGTCCTCAACTGCTCTGCCCCGCCGCAGGCCGCGCCGCCACCGCGGACGACATCGTGGTTGGTCTGAACAAGCTGTACGGCAAGTTTCTGCCGTACAGGCCGCCGCTGCAGCTGCGCAACGTGCCCGAGGCCGAGCTCGAGCTGATGGTGTACGGCAGGTGCGTCCGATGCGGTACGGCACGCATGGCGCCGTGGGCCCGGCGCGCCCTAGTCTGTCGCGGCTCGCACCCAGCACCCCGCACCTCGCGCCCCACACGTCCGGGGATGCCCCTGATGACACGGATTGGGTTCGGTGTTTGTCCCTTGCTGCCCTCGCCCTCTGTAGCCCCGCGACCCGCGGCCCGCGACCCGCGACCCGCACCTCACACCCCTCGCCCTTGTCCAACCCCGGGCCCCAGGGAGGGCGCGCTTGCCGACCGGCAGCGCCGCCGCGACGAGTTCCTGCGGCTCATCGAGGACGTGGCGGCAGCGCGCGAGGAGGCGGCGGCGGCGGCCGACGCCGTCGACGGCAGCTCAGCCACCACCCGGCTGGTGACGCCGCCGTCGGCGCCGCCGCGGTACTGGAGTAAGGACAAGGTGGCGCTGTGGGGCGGCGTGGTGGTGCTCAGGTGAGCCTTGTATTTAACGATCATAGGAGGTATTACAGGTTTTATAGTTGCTTATCGATGGCATTCATACCGGTAGACGGACAAAGTAGCGCGGGGGCGCGGCGTGGGCGCAGGTGGGCGCTCCGGCTGGCTGGGGGCCCAGGACCCCGCGGTGGCGGCGTGTGTGTTCTACTTCATTGGGCCGAACGCGAGTACCGCCCCACAAGCGGCACGCCCCGGGTTGGTGACGCGCTGGTCGTGCGGAGGAAGAAAGTAGGGATGTGTGTTCAAGTGTTAGGTGAAGACGGAACCCCACACACGGCACAGCACAGCTAAGGGTTGAGTGGCGCGTCGGCCGTGCAGGGAGGGAATGCGGTTAGGTGCGAGTGCGGATAACGAAGCCCGACCGCAAGCCGCCCGTGAGAACCCGAGTCCCGGCCCAGCCCGCGTACCGCGTCGTATGTTACCTGGCAACCAGTGTATCGAAGGTGTGGCTATGCGCGACGGCAAGCCGCAGCCCCGCCGACGCGCGCTCGAAGAGGACCCCATGCTAACAACGCAACTCGGCCCCGGCACAGCACGCCCTCGGTTCAACACGTAGACGTACCTACGAACCAGGATGGGAGCACCGGCAGCAGGGCAGCAGGGAGGCAGCGTGTGTGGACCGATTGACTGGCTGGGCGGCCGGCTGGCTGGCTGTTTGGGCGCGTGCCTGGGGTGAGGTCTGGGGTGAGGTCGATCGCTGGCTATTGGTGACGTCCAGGCCGACCCTGCCGCCGCTGGCTCCGCGTCAACACGCCACGTGGGTGTGTGGGCATGCGGCCCGGCAAGTGCCTGTTGGGCACCGGGGCACCGGGGCGACACCCTGGGCGCTGGCCGCGTGTCAGGATCCTGTGGGCGCTGGGCGGGTTTCGGCGGCTGCGGCCGCGGGCCTCGTGCCCATGCAGCAAACGGCAGGCCAAGCACGGGCAGCGGCCGGCCACGGCCGGGTGGCGTTCGCCGGCTTGCATCCTGCCGCTCACCGCCTTGGGTCGACGCCAGCGCGGTGGCGCCAGCCCGCACCCCTGGCTGCAGCTAGGGGGCCCTTTGCTCGACGTGTGCTCGGCCCTGCCTGGCCCGGCCCGAGCAGCGCCCCGCTTCCGCTGTGGCCCCTGCCGGCAGCCCCCTCCTGCGCGGCGCGTGCCGGCGGCCGAGCCCTTCCTGACGTGTGCCTCCCCGCCGCTGGCCCCACCCCGCAGCCTGTTTGCGCTGGCCTGGGACCGCTGGCTGGCGGACGCGTGGGACCGCTGGCAGCTGGAGCGGCGGCAGCGGAAGCGCGCGCGGGGCGCACAATATGGCAGCGCGCAGGACATGGAAGACCTGGGGATCATGCTGTACGAGCGGCTCGAAAAGGGGCGGCTGGTGGTGGATCGTGTGGATGATGACCCGGATCCAAGATCGGATCCAAGGCTGGATCCGAGATCGGGCGCGGTGGATGTGGAGCTGGAGACGGGGGCCGGGGGCCGATCGCCGCGGCGGGACGGCGGCACGGCGCCGGCAGGGGAAGGCGGGGGCCGAGGAGCAGGCGCTGCGGGCGCGCAGCAGGGCGGCTGGCCGGCCGCCCCCGCGGCGGCGCTGGGTGTGCCGCGCATCGGCGGCGGCGGGGGCAGCGAGGGCGGGGGCGGCGGCGGCGGCGGCGGCAAGCAGTCCTGAGGAGGCACCCCCGCGCACCATGCTGCCCCACAGCCGTCGCAGTGTTGGTGCCGTTGCGGTGGTATGAGCCCTGCAAGTAGCGCTGCAAGTAGCCCTGCAAATAGCCCCGCAAGTAGCGCTGCAAATAGCCCTTGCAAGGCCCTGGCGTGTGAGCTGCTAGCAGAGGCAGCGGCGCTGGGCCCTGCGCGCCGCTCGTGCAGGGCCTCCCCGCTGCCAGCCGCATGGCGCATGGCGGTAGCGCCTGGCAGCAGGCCTCTGCAGCTGCGCGGCCGCCGCCCTGAGCCTGGGCACGAACACAGCCGCATCTCGCAGCCCCGCCCTCCTCGCCCGTCCCGTCCTGCCGCCCTCGCGCACCGCCGCACCCACACAGCTGCGTCCAGCAGCCCCAGCACAGTCCGCACGGATAAGCCAGGATGCACACCTCCTGCCCACACCTCGCTCGCGCCATGCGTGCCGGCGTGCTCGTTGCCATGCGGCTCCTTGTTGAGGGACCCAGCCCGGCGCGGCGGGGCGGGCAGCGCGCAGCACCCGGTCATCGCCTCCACCTCCCCTGCTCGCCCACCCCCACTGCCGCACGCGCTCCCCCTCCACGGCCCCGTGGCGGGATGGCGCGCCTGTGACCCTCTGCCGTCCCCTACTGCAGGGGCTGGCGGCGCTGCTGCTCCGCACGGTGACACCTGCCGCGGCACCTCGCCTCGCCCCGCTGCCGCCCTTGCTCCATGCTGCCCTCAGGCTTGCGGCGTGTGCCCCCGACAGCGGGGACATGTCTGGAACGCCGGCCTGCCGTACCGTTTGTTTGGTGTCCCCAGCCCCGCTCGCAGGCTGCCCTCCCTCTCTTCGCGCCGGCCTCGGCTCCACAACCCGTGGCTTAGTTATGCCTTTGCTGCCTTGCTTGTCGCCTTTTCTGTCCGTTGCAACTGTCATACTGTTGGCCTGATTGTGGTTGTGCGCCCTTGCCCGTCCTCCGGT
>BDDC01001956.1:4421-17991 GCA_001662425.1 Chlamydomonas sphaeroides | reverse complement strand
CTTGCACAGCCCTGCGCGCCACCTCGCATGACCACCGCAAGTCCGCAGAGCGACAGCAACCGCAATGGACCACGGGCGCGCGGCTGCCGACGTCGCCGCTTGCAGAGCTTGCCGCTCCGCACTTCCGGCGCTAGTCGCCGACTGCCGCAATGCTTCGCGGCTCCGGCCACCACCCTTGGCGCCTGCCTGTTGCGGCAGCCACTGCGGGGCGGGGTCCTGCACCGCGCGGCATTCGCTGGCACGCCGCGCTCCCGGCCCTCACCCACACCCCCAAGCTCGCACGTCCCTTCGCACCCCCCTGGGCTGTACAACACTACCGGGCCAGGCAGCACCAGCCGCCCAGAGCCGTCAGCAGGAGTGCGGGTGGCAGTCACAAGCTCGGCCCTTTCCTCCTGCCCGGCCCCGGTGGGCAGGGGTGCCTACCCAACGGCCCCCACCGACGTTGATCGCCCAGCCGCTTGCGCCTCCAGCCGCACAACGCGTTGCTGACCTCCGGGGAGGCCTCCCCTGGTCGACCAGCCCCACGGGTGCCCTCTGTGCCTGCAAAGAAAGGGTTTTGCAGCTCGGCGCCCGGCCACTTCCCAAGCCTCTCTTTCAAACCCAACTAGCTACCTAAGCCCCAACCCGCACCGCCCAGGAATGCTGTGAAGCTTCGTGTACGGCATGGCCTGGGCCGGCAGGCCAGCAGATATTGCAGACTTCGCGGAGTTGAGTTGGGTGCGGATGAAGCCTGGGCATGAACGGCGACGGGGTGGCGATGGCGGCGGCGACGGGCCGGGGCCGGGCGGCGGCCGCGGCCGCGGCCAGTGCGGCTGCCCGAGCTCTGACGGCGGGGGCCGGGGCGGGCCCTCCACTGGCAGCGCCGTCGCTGCCCCCGCTGTCGCCACCGCCGCCGGCTGGCACAGCGGTGTGCCAGCCGGCGGCAGTGGCGACAGCGGTGGGGGTATGCCGCGGCATGCGGCCGAGCCGGTCCTCTGGCGGCGCGAAACGGAGCGCTGCGGTTTTGGGGGCTGAGCTGGCGGCGAGGGCGGGCCCTGCCTCCTGGCCGTGCCTGGCTTGCTGCTGCGATGGTGGCCGCACGCTTGCTCTTGCGCGTGGCCGTTGGGCGGGGTGCCAGCCACTCCTTTGACGCAAGCGTGCCCCGGCCATGTCCGGATGACGGAACCAGGGATCGCCTCCCAGGTAGGGCCCCCAGGGCAAGTTCCGGTGCGTGTGCGGTAATTAATGCGGCGGTGGGCGTCTGCGTTCCAGCGCCTTCACCTCATGAAGCCCCGATCGTCGAGGGGCGGTCGGCAGCCCCAGCGCAGGCAGAGGATGGTTTGGGGGCTACGCCCCGGTTCCCATTGTGACGGGAGACATACTTGTCAACCCCGGCCCCTTGCCTCACGGTCACCCGCCGAGCACTACAGGCGCCAGGGCCCCCAGAGGCCGCCGTGTTCTCTTAACTGGGGGGCCGAACATGCAGGGTGTGTCAGGCGGTGTGCCGCTTGGCTTGAGGTGCAACCGGGCGTCGCGGGCGGGGCACCGCAGGTGCAGCGGGCAGGGGCCCCTAGCCAGGGGCATGCAGGCGGCTCGGCAAGGGCAGGGGGCTAAGGGAGGGCAGTGGCGCGAGCAGCGCCCGACCCAGTCCGTGGCCGCACTCAGGAGGCCGCCGACTGCAGGCCCTAGCCGGGGCGGGCGCTGGCTGAGCCGCGCCTGCTGGCTGGCTGGCGGCAGTGCTCCGAAGCGAGCGCGGTAGCTGGACACACAGGCTCTGGGGGACGTCGGGCCGCGCCAGTGAGGCCGCGCCGGAGCCTGCAGCCGATCCTCCGCTTTACACTTCCCCACCACCACCACCACCACCACCACCACCACCACCACCGCGACCACCAGAACGCAGCAGCCACGGCTCAGAGCCGGGTCCGGGGACGGGGACGGCCGCTGCCCCCTAGCCCACACACTGCCTTATTTATTCTTTGGCCCGTTGCGGCCCAGCCACCGCCCCAGCGCTGCAGACCCAGCACGTTGCAACGCCACACAGCCACACAGAATCACATAGCACGACAATTTGCTCCCACGCTCATTAACTTATTGGTTTGGCGGCCGGCGGCCGCTGTCCTGACATACGTATGTATGCAGTGCGGCCGGTGGTACGCAGGCAGCCGCCAGCAAACACCACCGCACGCACCAATCACCAGCGCCCCAGCTAATAAGCCACCTCCAAGCACTCGGGCCGCCCAACCTTCGCAGACCACCTGAGATGCACCAACCAACCGAGGACCTCAGGACTGCCGGCCCTCGGCGGTTGCGATGTGCTTCTGGTGCAATTGGCTTCCAGCTGTTCTGTTTACGTAGCCGTAGCCGCATCCGACCACGTCCGACCCGAAGTGCGCAAGTGCGCGCAAGAGAACGTACCGCCTGCCCACAAAATGTGAGCTGTCCGCTCCCTCATCCCGTCCATCGCAATGTATGCGTCATGCCCTCTTGAGACCCGCGCCTCTAGTGTGGCACGTGTGCCGTTGGCTGTCTGATCAACGCTACTCCGTTCCTTCGCGGCGTTGCCGCGGCGCTGCTGCTGCTGCTGCTCCAAGAGCGATGCAATGCCAAGCCCACCTGCCGCACGCATGAACGCACCGCCCTGTCCCTGTCCCTATCCCTATCCCTATCCCTATCCCTGTCCCTGTCCCTGTCCCTGTCCCTGATGCGGCTGACAAATGGATAGCGGAAGAAAAACATCGCGAAGGCCAGAGCATGGGCCGAGCACAGTGAAACTCGGGCGCAGAAACGACCACGAGCACTGGCCCGAACCCTGTGGTCGTGTTGAAAGGCGCCTGCTCCTCAAGCCAGCATGAATGCGACGCACGGTCGGCGCCTCGCCGCATGCCATTGCGACAACGCGGTACCGACCTGGAAAGCAGACGGCTGCCGGGCCAGCACAGGCAAGAGGCGGCAGGGGGCCACGCAGAATGGGCACGTCATGGCAACAAAGAGGCAACGAGGGCGAGAGGCAGACGTCCCGCCGCGTGCGAGCCGGACCCAAATCTATGAGCGGAGCCGAGATCGATGCACCGAGGGGAGCAGCGAGCCGTACTCAGGCCGCACAGCTCTGGTGCCCTCAGCCCCCGGGCTGCCGCGCGCTCCTCAGCCCCCCGGGCCTCCAAGCCATGCACGCACCTGCTGCTCCACAGGCTCAGGCGGCGCCCAGCGCGCGCAGCAGCACGGCGACCGCCTCCACCACCTGGCGGCCCGACCCCTGCGCCTGCGCCTGCTGCATCTGCTGCTGCAGCAGCACCTGTATCTGCTGCTGTATCTGCTGTTGCGCTGTGCCGCTGCGGCCGTGCTGCCTGCGCGGGTGCAGGGTGGTGGATGCGGGAAGCGGCCAGGTGAAGGCCAGGGCTAGGAAACCATGAACCCCGCCACAACCCCGTCCGCTGCCCGCGGCGCTGCCCGTCCCTGCCCTCCGGAAGGACCCCGTCCCGCCGCGCCACCCGTAAGCTCGCGCCATGACGCCACCCAAGGCCCTGCACCCAGCCGTCCGCCGCACCTGACGGCGCCGCCCTCCTCCGCCATGGCCTCATCCTGCGTCGGCCTCGCAGCCACCCCAGCGCTGGCCGGAGGCGGCGTTGGCACCCTAGGTGGGGCCGCCTCCGCCGGCCGCGCCGCGCCGCCGCCGCCGTGCGAGGCAGCGCGGGCCGCCGGCTCGAAGCCGGTGTCGCCTTCGTCCCGGCGTGGGCCCTGCCGCTCCCTCACAGAGGCAACCAGGGCCGCCAGCGCCGAGGGGCACACATTCAGCGCCTGCGGGCCGAGACCGCCCTGCTGCCGCCAGCCGCCGGCGTCCGCCGCCAGCGCGGCGGTCGCCGCGGCGGCGCCTTGCCGCCAGCCCGCCGCCACCGCCTGGCGCACGTCACCGCCCGCCGCCGCACTGTCCGGGTGCACGGCCTCGCCGGGCCGCTCGCCGTCGCTGCGGGCGACGCCGCCACCGCGCAGCTGCAGCAGCGCCGCAGGTCCCAGTTGCTGTGGGTCCCAGCCCGGGTCCCGGAGCGCGGGGCTGCGGCCAGCGGGCTGCAGCGCCGGGGGCGGTGCTGGTGAGCCGTGCCGGCGGCCGGCCAGGGTTGCCGGCGGCACGCACAGTCCGGCAGCCCCGGGTGGGGCCACGGCAGCAGCCGCCCTGGCGTCGGCCTCGGCCTCGGCCTGCGCGTCCGCCTGCTCCCTCGCGCCCCAGATGACCTGCGGCGCCGAGGCCACGGAGCCGCGCAGCCCTTGCTGCTGGGAAGCTGGACGGCGGGCGTGCGGGCCGTCTGGGGGAGGACAAGGCGGAGCACATGGGGGAGGGGTGCAGCCGTGAGGACAGGGCGAGGAGGGCTGCCGGCTGGCGGGCGGATGGCACCCAGGCAACGCACACACACACACACCCCGCCGCAAGGCGCCAAGGACCACACCTGACGGCGGCCACGCCGCGCTCGCCATATGGGCCTCCGAGCCGAACGCCGCCGCACCCGTGCTGCTCTGCCGCTGGTTCCAAGGCGCCCCCGAGCCCGGACCTCCCAGCGCAGCGGCCGCCGGCGGCCCGCAGCGCCGGTGCGCCAGCGCCCCCTCCCAGGCCGCCTGGGGGCGCCACTCGGCGTGGCGCTCCGCGCCGCCGGCGCCCGGGCCGCAGGATCCGGGATCCACATCCATGGGCTGGCCCTGGCGCAGATCCAGGTCCATGGGCTCGACCAGGCGTGGATCCGCAATCATGGCCTGCGGCGCCGTATGGGGGTGGCCGTGGCCCCGCCAGGCCGCCGCCAGCCCCGGAGCGCCAGCCCAGGCGCCGCTGGCGGAGGCGGCGCGGCGCAGCGCTGCGGCCGCCGCCATGGCCACAGCCTGGCCAGGCCCCAGCATGCAGGAGCCCTGGCCGTGGCCGCGGTCCCGGCCCTGGTGCTGGGCCTCGGCCTGGTATCGCTGCGCCGGCGGGTGCTGGTGCTGGTGCTGCTGCGGGTGCGGCGGTGCAAAGCCAGGGCCGTTGCCGGGCAGGGACACGGGCCGCGCAGGCCGCGCCTCGCCGGCGGCGTGGTCGGCGGGGTAGGGGTTGTACTGCAGCTGCCGCGCCAGCACGCGCAGCGGCGGCGCAGGCCGCAGCACAGGCGCCTGGGCCTGGGCCTGGGCCGGTCTCGGCGATGGACCTGAGCCGGGATCCCGCCCGGACGGCGAGGGCGGCGAGGCGGCGTGGGTCTGGCGGGAGCCAACGTTGAGCCCGCCTGCGAGCGCCGCCCGTGCCGCCCATGGCGCATCCGCCACCGCAGCGCCCGCGCCGTAGCCGTTTGGCGGCGGCAGAGGAGGAGGCGCCCGACTGGGCGGAGCGCCCTCGGCTACAGGCCCGCTGCGCCAGTCCTCGGTGCCCGGCGCCAGGGGCCCCGAGCCCGAGCGCTCGACCGAGGTGCCGCCCGCCCAGGCGCTCACGGTGCCGTGGCACAGCGGGCCGCTGGGCGCGCTGGGTGCGGGCAGGGCCAGCAGATGCACCGGCGGCGACGGAAGCGCAGGGTGCTGCTGCTGGGGCTGCTGGGGCTGGGACTGCGGCGGCCGCATCGGCAGGGGAGGCTGCGGCAGCGGCTGCTGCTTGAGCTGCTGCAGGGGCTGTGGCTGCTGCTGCTGCTGCTGCTGCCGCTGCTGTGGCGGCTGCGGTTGATGCCCAGTCAGCAGCAGCGGCTGGGG
Source organism: Chlamydomonas sphaeroides (assembly GCA_001662425.1). NCBI lineage: Eukaryota > Viridiplantae > Chlorophyta > Chlorophyceae > Chlamydomonadales > Chlamydomonadaceae > Chlamydomonas > Chlamydomonas sphaeroides. The sequence goes on along the minus strand of BDDC01001956.1, from coordinate 12,321 downwards.
CTGGGGCTGCGGAGGAGAGGGCGGCTGGTCCTGCTGGGGCTGGTGCGGCGGCGCCTGCGTCTGGTGCGGCGGCGCCACCGTCAGCTGCTGCGGCTGCGGCGGGCACTGGCCTGGCAGCAGGGGCGAGCCCAGCTCCCCGGCTGCGGCGCCGGCGCCGGGCGCGGTGTGCTGCAGCGCCACCGCCATGGCGCTGAGCAGCTCCGCTTGCGGCCCGCCAACGGCGCCCGCCGCCTGCCCCAGCAGCGAGCTCAGCCGCAGCAGCAGCTCCTGCACATCGCCGCGCGCGGGGCCCGAGCCCGCCGGCGCGATGGCGGGGGCGCCGGCATCGGCCGCTGGCGGCAGCGCGGCGCCCGGCCGCTCGCACGACACCGCCGCCACGGCATGCGACGCCAGCTGCTGTTGCTGCTGCTGCTGCTGCTGCTGCTGCTGTGGCTGCGGCGCCGGCTTGGCCGCCGCCGTCCTGGCGGCCGAGCGCGGATGCGCCGGCGCCGCCGGCCGAGGGCGGTGCGGCTGCGAGCGGTACTCACGCAGCGCTTGCTGGGCCAAGTGGATGAACTCGCGCGGCAGCGGCGGCTCGGAGGAACAGGACGGCGGCGCCGCCGCAGCTGGCGGCCAGCCTCCCGGCGCCGGCGAGCGCCTGCCGCCCGGGCCGCCGCCGGGCGCCTGCGGCGCCTCACGCAGCGGCCGCGGCTCCGAGTCCAGGTCCATAGGCACCGCACCGCTGCCGGCGACGACGAGGGCGAGCGACGCGGCGGCGCAGGCGGCGGCCGGCGCGGCGGGCGCGGGACCCAGCGCCTCGTGCGCGGCGGTCGCGACAAGCCCGCTGGCGTCGCGCTCGTCGTCCGTGGACGCACCCGCGTCGCCGCTGCCGCTGTCGCCGGCCCCGCCCATGCACTCGTCCTCGCCGCCGTCGCCCCAGCCGGGCGCGGCGTCGGCCGCCTCGCCGCCGGGCCGCGCGGCGGCCAGCGTGCCGTCGACCACCGCAGCCATCGCATCCACTGTCTTCTCGTCTTCGGGGTCGTCCCGGCTGGCGGCGGCGGCGGCCACCGCCTGGCTTATGGCGGCCTCGCCGGCGGCCAGGAGCGTCTTGATGCGCGCAGTCATCGGCGTCACTATGTGTCCGGTACGCATCTTGGTGGCGGTGGCCCGGAAGGCGGCGGCGCGGGCGGGCAGGTGCTCTATGGAGTTGGGCCGGGACATGACGGCGCTGCGGGGAGGGGCGCCGGGGGTTGGACGGAAAACATCGGCAAGGGGATGTGTTGCTGTGTGAATGTGTTGCCGAGGGAGGAGCGCAGACGGCTCCAGTGAGGGACACCGACGGGTGTGCAACGAGCGATGGGCCAGAGCGCGCGGGGCAGAGCGGCTTGCAGTGGGCAGCACTGGCGGCCGAGGCGCCAAGGGAGGCGGGGCGTCGTGTGTGAGCCGTGAGGCGGGGGTCGGGCCTCCAAGGTGCGATGCAGTGCAGCGCGGCTGGCAGGTCACTGCAGGCGCTGCTGCCGGCTCGCGCACAGCCCACGTAGCAAAAACATCGATTCTATCGATGCATCGACAAATTAACTCGACATGCGCTACCGACTCAATCAACAACTGTAAGATACGACGGCTGCTGTCGCCGCACCTGATGTACGCCACCATAAATGTGTTGCGGCGGCCGGATTTGAGGCGCAGCTTGCTGCGGAGCGCGGGATGGATGGACGCGGGGCAGACGCGCTTGGCGCTCTGGCTGCAGGACAGGGCCCCGCCCAGCCCCACGCCGCGCCCTAATGAGCACGACATGTGGCTCTCCCGCCGGCTCGCGCCGCACTGGCAGCGGCTGCTTGACCCCCTCTGCCAGCCAGAGTGCAGGCGCGCAACGCGGCGCCAGAGAGACTTGCCCGTGCCAGAGAGACTTGACCTGGGCGGCTGTTTGGGGGATTGAGGGCAGGGGTGCGGGAGCAGGGCGTTAGGAGCGGCTGAGCGCGGTGCAGGTCAGCGGGTCGCGCGTCCGAGCGGTGAGGCAAGGCGTTGCTGCTGCTGCAGCTTGTCGCTGCGTCTAAGTCTCAGCGCCCGGTGCGGTTCGTCGGCCAGCGCACCTGTCCGCCGAGGAAGGCGTTGTGCGATGGCCGACCACCTACAGCAGGGATCGGATGGCGGTGCGGTTGCAGGGGATGGGCTGCTCGGGGCGCTGCGCCGCCAGGCAGGTCAGGTCGGGCGGGCGGGGACCCCTGGGGTCTGCGCTGGCAGGTAGGTCGGGCACGCCGCGGCCGTCGCGGTGTTGAGCGAGGAGCAACACGTGCGTACCTTGCGCCCAGCGTTACGTGATACAAGGAGACAAGTATCTCCTCCTCGGCACTCCACTTGTGTGAGCAGGGCGGTGCGCCGTGGCCGCTGCGAAGCGGTACAGCAACGTCGATGCAGCTTCAGCGACAAACTAGCATATATAGAGGCCGAATTGACGCACACGGTGCGTTTGAAAGGTGAAACCCACACCGAGCTGCGGGTGCACGCAGCGGAGCTCATGCGCCTTTAGCTTCGCGTACCCGAGGGAAGCGAGGCTGCCGGGATGGCTTTGATAGGAAGCCATTTGGTCCATAGCACCAGGAGAGCGTGCAGGGCCTGTCGTCAAGAGCTCATCCTGGAGTGCAACGAAGCTCGCGAGAGCTCTGGTGTGTTGAGACACACCAGAACAAAAGTGCGTGCGAGCAGCGTATGCGAGCAGCGTATGCGAGGTCCCTGTGCCGTCGTCAACCCGCGCCTGAGGTGTCCTGGTGTCTCTTGTGTCCGAGTTAATACCCCAGGAACACCGTGAGAAACGCTGAGCGCAGTGATGAAAGAGGTATTTGTGAGGCAGCTCAGTGTGTGCGCAACGTGCGGCAGGCACAGCGCAGCGGCAGCGGCTGGTTGTGCGCTCTTCATGACCCCCCCTCGCGTGGTACTTCAAGAGCACACACGGCATATATCAACAAGATGCATTGCCCACAACGATACCACTCACTTGCCGCCCTTTGGGCAAGTGTAAGGTGCAGCAACCGTCTTCTTGTTCGCAACCGTGCACCACAATTCAAGGCCCTCGCAACTGTAGACAGATATGTTAAGCAGCCCATAATATTGCTGCTAAAGAATGCATTGCACGGGACCCCGAAACTACATGAACCCGACGGCTCCAACCAAAACCAGCTTGATAGGGAGCCAAGCGCATGCAGCCACGCGAGGTAGATAGCTGCGTGATGTTGCACATTGCGTACTTCAAGTCGGGCTGGCAGCAGGTGCAGGATCCTCTACGGCTCGCTCCGCGATTATGGTTTTCAATTTATGCCGTGTCACGCAGGCTGCGGCGGTGCGCTCTTCGTCGCTCTTCAAGCGCTCTTCGTGAGCCCCCGATGTGTACCTGCGTCACCTGTCGGCGCCCTGCTGCTGCGCCGCCACCTGCACCCGAACAGTGCACCCGACCAGCGCCCGAAACGCTATCGCAACACGTCGCTGTACCGCCCGCTCATGCTTCAATAGAGCGACAAGCTCCCGATCCGCCTGCCTCGGCCGCTCCTGAAGGATCCTGCTCACGCTACAGCTGGAAAGTCTGCTGGTAGGCGTGGGGTCTCCCCATACACGCCTGCCCTCCTGCATGCAACGACACGTACCCTACCGCGTCGTAACCTGAGCATCTCTCTCCACATCCATATATATATGTATATATACATACATATAATGTACCGCTGGACCTCCCGCTCCTGCTTCGTCAGAGTGGCAGCAGCGGGCAGCTGCTGCCTTCACTCCTGCTCCAACAGAGACCAACAGCAGGGCGATCGCCCCTGCTCCTGCAAAACGCAACTTAACGTTTTTCCAATACGGCAGGGGTCCCCTCTAGGCGCTTTCGACGTGATTGCAAAGGCTTCTGACCCGTTTCGTACGGAACGGGGCAAGCAAACCCCCACCAGCGGCAGCACGCGGCTGACCCACAGCTGCTAGCTGCGCCAGCCACCTGCAAGCTGCAACGGACCGGCTGCGACCAGGAGGCCGCAGGGGGCTGGCTGCGAGTCCAGGCGTTCGCGCCCGCCAAAGGGTCGCCGTGCTGCGATGTACAGGGGTATTGCTTTACTCCGTTTGGATTGCAGATTTGGGTCCTACCGAGCAAACGAGTCCGGGATGGGGTTAGGGCGGCGGGTCTTCAGATAGCGGGTTCTCAGACAAGGTAGCCCCATTCGGCATGGGAATAGGGGCGTAGCCCCCACCTCATCCTCCGTCTGGGACCACCAGCAGCTAGCCGCCTCAACCAATCGGGTGACTTCAGTTACATGCGTTTGAATGCAGGCCCACCGCCCGATCAACTTGCAGAACTCCTCGCGCCGGCACTTGACTGGGACGCGACCCCTACCTGGTCCCTTCACTCGTTCATAGCCGGGGCACGCTTGCATGGAAGAGATTGCGTGTGTGAAGCCTAGCACGTCATGCGCCCCCTGCGCACGTCATATCGTCATGCAAGGGCACCACGTACCCAAGGGGGCGCCGCCTGCTACACGTCAATAGAGTCCTGCAAGCAGCAGAGCGTAACTTGACGACCCAAGGAGGCCGAGCGTGGGCCACAGCCCACCCGGCAATGCAACAGCCCACTTGGCCCATGCATCGGGGAAACCGTGGCACGTTACTACCCCGGCACCCCGGCAGACCAAAACACACGGCACGCATGCGGCACACCTCCCGCGTTCACGGGCAAGTATGGACCCATGCGTCCCAACGGGAAAAAGGGGCACATGACCACTCCGTCCTCGTCTGGGGCTGCCGGTTGCCCCTCGGCCATGAGGACTTCATTAGTCTACGACGTTGAAAGCAAAGGCAGCCTCCACCCGACGCTCGCCAGACGTGCCGGAAACTGACTGGGAAACCTGCCACAAAACCAGCAGCCTCTGCGTCCTCCGTGGCCCGCGGCACCCTAAGCATTGCTCTCACGCTGCCTGGCTACTGCCGCAAGCCGCAGCCTGCTCCTACTGCCCCCAAGGCGCCACACGCGTTCCCGGGTCGCCCGCCGGCACGCTGCAAGCATCCCCACTGTTGCTGCACATGTCGGCGCCGCCACCCTCCCTGGCCGCGCCGCTGCTCTCGCCGCCCCTGCCCTCCATGTCGACCTCGTCCGCCGCGCCGCGCGCGCGAACGTCCACCGCCCCCGCCACGTCGCTCTCCAGCCGGCTGGCGGCGCCACCGGGGCGCAGCTCGGGCGCCACACGGTCGGGCGCTGCAGCGTACTCGAGCACGCGCCGTGCACCTGCGCCCCATGGGGATTGGGGGTTCATCACATCATCAGTGGGCGTTTAAGACGCAAGGCGGTGCAAGGGGCTTGGTGTCATTCGCGGTGCGTGTGGGTGGCCCCTGGACATGGTCGAGCAGTGGGTACGGGGCGGAGGTGCTGGGTAGGTGGTGCAGGGAGGGGGCCGGCGGCCTGCGACCTTCGCCCCACACGTCGCAGCGGCCCCGCCGCATCAAGCCCGCGCTTTGCGTCCGTGCGCTCCCTTGCCCCTTGCCATGTGACACCCTGGCTTCTTTTCCGAAGCCCGTTCGCTCACCCTCGGGTGTCACCGTGTTGGGATCCTGGCGCAGCAGCGCCTCGGCTTCCCCCGCCAGCTCGTCGGCCGGCGGCTGCCGGCGCGAGCTGCCGGCGGGCCCACCGGCGCTTGCGCTCGCGTAGCCGGCCGCCGCGACAAGTTTGAGCTGGTGGGACGCTGCTGTGGGCGCGGGCCGGGGAAGGAGGGCTCAGTGTAGGGATAGCGATCAGGAAATGGCGCCAACGGACCCAGGGGTCATACAGGACAACATCGCTTGCTGCTGTTCTAAGAGCAGCCACGGGATGTCGAGGAGGCCTACGAGGCTGCCGTTGGGCAACGGAGCCTCAAGCGTGCGAGGCGCGGCTGAGCAGCGGCGAGCTCCGCGCACCGTTTGTCGCCCGCGTCAGGGGGAGGAAGGCGCGGAGCATCATTTATCGTCGGCTGGGGTGTCTCTGCGTGTGTTCGCTGCCGTGATAACAGCGCTGCTGGCAGCTGTAGGCGCTGCCCTGGGCGAGGATGATGCGGGATTGGGCGTGCGTGGCCGCGCGCTTCTCCTGCGCTACCCCCGCGCTTACCCCTCGCGGCCCCGCGCGCTGCGGCACACGTGCACTTGCAGCCGCCATCCCGTACAGCAACGACCGTTGACGATATGCGGAGCCATGTCAGTGCATGGCTATTGTGCGCTGGGATCAAGTTCGTGCGAAGGGGGCGGCAAGGGCACCAAGCTGCACACGTCGCGCATGCGCATGTGCATGTCCGGTTCGTCGGGGTTGTTCCGGCATCGGGCAGCAGCATGCACTGCCCCTGTGGACATGCAGCTGACTCAATGAGACTAGTTCCACTCCACCGCGGCAGTCGCCCGTGCTACGGCCCCGGCGCTGCACGAAGGCGCCGCAGGCGGCACGATGCCGACACAAGTCCCCGAACACCCCGTTGTTCAGCACAATACCCGTAACCTATCTTACACGCTACATTTGCGGTTCTCGGTACATACATGACAAGCAACGTCTACTTCTAGTCTTTTACAGTCCGCAGCAAGTCGGCAACGATTGGCGTCTAGACCGGAACCAGCGCAATAGAGTGATTCCAGCGTGACCTGCAGCTCGCTGTGCATGATACGAGCTCTGGAAGCTGCAAGCGTGCATACAAAAGGACGCTACACCCCGTCGCCACGGGTAGCTGCGTCGTTCGCTCTGCAGCTCACTCCTTGGGCTGCATCCCAAGCACGCAGCGCTCCTGTTGGATGCCGTTCGACATGAGGCGGCTTTCCTGAGGACTTAGCTCTCTTGCCGCGCAACCCCGCGATGGCGGACGAGCAGCCCGGACCCGATGAGCGCAAGGCAAGTGATATATAGCATTGCTTGAGTAAGATTCGACTGCCGGGAGCTACTCACAAACCTCCAAGTTCATAGTGGACATCTGCGACAGCCGCAGCGTGCAGCGCTTTGCGACGCGCACCCGTTGCCCGACTGCAGTGCATCTGACTTGTGGCTTCCTGCTTGCGCAGGCTACGCCCCGGGTAGGCCACGCTGCGCCGCTATGGACCTCCTCCTCTGAAGACGAGGGTGACGGCGACCTCAGCAGGTGCGCCCCCCTGCCCGCCGGCGCCGCATGGGGTGACGATACTGTATTGTAGGGGCTGCGCCGCGTGCCGGATGCCCCCTGCTGGTCGCCCGTGGAACGCCGTGCCCCTTCGTTGCGCTTGCTACCCATCCACCCGCAGCGCCGCTCGCTTCCCAGCGCAACTGCGCGGCCACTATTACTTGCACGACACCACCTGCGACGAGAGCTACGAGGTCAGTGCGGACCCCTCGCTTGCTCACGGCCAGCCAGCACCCTCAACCGCGCGCGGAACCCGCCCGCGGCGCATCCACTCCCTCCCCTCTCACCCCGTCCCCCTCCCTGGCCTGCGATGCCACTGCAGGTCGACCTGCAGATCACTGATCGCGAGGCCGTGGCCATCAGGGTGCTGCCCTCGCCCGCCGGCAGCCGCGTCGGCTCGCTGGCGCAGTCGGCGTCCGCCACGCCAAGGGACCCTACGCTGGTAGGGCCATTGGGGGAAGGGCGGGAGTAATGTGGGGCACAGGAGGGGTCACAGTAAGGGCGGGCTGGGCAGGGGGAGTGTGGGCATGTGCGACAGCGCTTGCGCTGCTGCTGCAAAACATGGCCGCCCGCCCCTGCCGTAGGAGCTTGGCGCCGGCTCTGTCGCCTCGGGGGAGCTGCCGCTGCCGCTGCGCCACCTGACGCCCCAGCAGCTGCGGCAGCTGCAGCACCAGCTGCGCCGCCACCAGCAGGCGCAGGCCCAGCAGCAGCAACAAGCCGTCGCACAGCAGCAGCAGCAGCCGGTGCTGCGGCACCGCGCCTCGTCGCCGGGGGCCGCCTCGCCG
>BDDC01001955.1:0-18001 GCA_001662425.1 Chlamydomonas sphaeroides | reverse complement strand
TCCCCGTACATCCCCATTCATCCCCATTCCTCCCCGTACACCCCCATTCATCCCCATTCCTCCCCGTACATCCCCATTCATCCCCATTCCTCCCCGTACATCCCCATGCCCATCTCCTAGCTGCCCTGCGTGCCGCACCCGGCCGGGGATGAGCGCCGCCGCGTCGCGCGTCGAGTTGCGCAGGTAGGTGGTCACGCCCGCAAATGGCTGCAGCGAGGACTGCACCTCGGCAAACCGCCGGTCCTGCTTGTCCTACAGGGCAGGCGGGAGGCGAGCCGGGCCGCAGTGAGTCCAGCGGAGCGCAGGCGGTGGGCAGCGCGGTAACGGGCGTTCCGCGCAGCGAGGGGGCGGCCAGGGGACGGGGGAGGCAGGGGCACGGGCGGCGCCGGGTCGCGGGGCCGGCGGCAGCTAGCAGCTGAGCGCACAGCGGGCGCGATGGTGGGCGCATGGCGGGCGGGGCACGGCGGGCCGCCCAGGCAGCCCGATGCCTGGCGGGGCCGGCACGCAGCAGCCGCAACACCGCCGGCCGGCCCACGGCCCATGGCCCGCGGCCCATGACCTGTCTCACCTGGTCGCCCACGACCCCCTCTGCGGGCAGCCGGCGCAGGGCGGGTGGGCGGGCGGGCGTCAGCGATCGGCACGCTGAGCCGCGCGTAAGGACCCGGGCTCCATGCGCCCATGCGGCTAAGCAGTCATGCAGCTAGGTCGCCTAGGAACCGCCGCGCATGGCTTGCTGCTTGCGCGAGAGGGCCAGGCAACAAGCCGACCCAGCGCCTAGGTCGCGTAGGAGGGACCCAACGCCCCTCGCGCCACGCTCACTGGCTATTTGCTTGCGCGAGGGCGACCACGCCTCCACTAGGTAGTAGTGTCGGCAGTTGGTCCAGTCCGTCAGCCTGCGCGGTACGGGCGCAGGTGTGTACGGCCATGTACAGCAAGACGTGTCGTACGGTGGGGCAAGGCGCCCAAGTCCCGGGGTCTCCAGGGTCACATGTCTCCACAGCGCCGAGTGCGTAGCGCCATAGCGCTGCCGCTCTCACGTGTGCTTGGCGAACAGGCCGCGCTGGAAGCCCAGCTCGATGCCCGTGGTGTACCCCGCAGCCTCGACTGCGTGGGGGGCGGGCCAACAAGGGTCACACCGTGGCGCGCGGGAGAGAAGGCAGGGGCTCTGGGTGACGGGTGGCTTTCACGTGGGCCCCGGTCAGCGCACCTTAAGCCAGCGGCCTCGACGGAGCGGCGGGCCACGCACCGCACAGCAGCGCGCGGGGCGGTGATGGGTGATGGGCGGCATGCCTCCTGGTCCGGACAGCGGATACCTCGTCCCCGCCCCTGCCTTTGTCCTCGCTTCAGCCCCCATGCCCTTCCGGCCGCCCTCGTGCCCCCGGTGCTGGCATATCCCTCGCGCATCTCCCCTCCCACCATGTGCACAGGGAGTGGCCATCGCCCATCCAGCCCATCATAGCTGCAATCCAGCGACCTCCCCCACAGCCGCCCGGCCGTGCGACCGGCCCCCGGGTCGCTGCGCAGCACTCACTCCAGTCGCCCAGGCCGCTGCGGAAGGGCGGCGGCGCGAAGAAGCCCACCCGGTACGCCAGCGCAGGCTTGAACACCATCCATGAATTGTGGGGCAGGTCCTGCGGGGGCCGGAGGGTGGAGGGGAGGGGTTCGTGTGACGATTGTCGGGTTGTTAGTTGGTCGGCGCCAACCAGTAACCGCACGGACAGCCGGACCGGCGCGTGCCAGCGGCTGGAGCTCGCGCCGCGCAGGCGCAGGCGATGGCGGCTCGGGCCGCCACACCGCTGAGCGGCTCTCGCGGCACGCCACGCACCGCGTAGGTGACGAAGACGGGCAGCTGCAGCCGGAAGAAAAAGTCCGTGACCGCGCCCTTGACGGCACCCGGGTGGCGGGTGCCGTCGGGGCAGACGTCCCACCGGGTGGCGGGCTGCAGACCCACCAGCTTGGCCTGAGGGTGCGTTGGGTGGGCGGGCAGGACGGGCCGTGCGGCTCATGGATGCGGGCAAGGGCACGTCCGTGGCAGGCTTGGCTGCAGGCCCATCAGCTTGGCTTGGGAGGGGTGGGTGGGGATGAATAGCTAGGCTATCACAGCCGCCATGCCGCAGCGTCCACACGGCGCGCAGCTGCGTCCGCATCCCATCCGCAAGTGCACGCCGGTGCCGGTGCCGGTGCCGGTGCCGGTGCCGGTGCCGGTGCCGGTGCCGGTGCGCACGGTGTTCAAGGCCCGCAGGTAGTGGCGGTGGAGCCGTGCAAACACCGCACGCCAGACGTGGTGCGCCTCTACCGGTGGGCGCGCCACTGCCGGTGCTCGTGCACACGGTGTGTACGCCCGCACAAGCAGGTTGCGGGGGCGTGCCGATTGCGCACGCCCGACGGCCCGGCCCCTGCCGCGCACCTGCTCCGCATCCAAGAAGATGTGGCCCGCGAGCAGCCCGCCGGGCTTGACCTGCGGACCAGGAGTCCAGGGACGCAAGCAGGCGGTCGCAGCATTGGATGCGGAGCACGGCGACGCGCCGGGGTCCACAGGGTTATCAGGGCGTGTGGGCCATGCGAGGGAGTGAGGCCATCTCCTGGGAGCGGCAGCCGCCGGTGCGCGTCATCACATCTCGCCACGGCGCGGGTCGGCTCGGCACACGGCACAACGCGACTGGCACGCGGCGGCGCACCCGCGGCCACCACAGCGCCAGCAGCTCTGTCACGGAGCAGTAGTCGTACTTGTCGTCCAGGTATACGTAGTCCAACTGCGCGGTACGTCAGAAGGGTGCGGAGGTGGCGTACGCACGTGCGGCGGGGCATGCATGGTGCGGCGTGGGCGGCGAGCGGCGAGCGGCGAGCGGCGAGCGGCGAGCGGCGAGTGGCAGCGGCAGCGGCAGCGCCCGCCCAGCCACGTGCTGCCGCTGCTGGCCCCAGTCGCCGCGACCCTGGGCCCCTATGGCTTCGTGCCGCCGCTGCCCTCGTGCGGCGGCGCACGGCCGCCGGGCTAGCCACCTGCCCCTCCGCTGCATACCAAGAGCATATGGGGCACCGCCCCCAGCACCACATCAGACAGCACGCCTGGCCCGGACACACACAAGCTCCGTTGCCACCAGAGCCCCCGGCTCTGCCGCCGTACACAGCCCGCCGGTCCTCGCGACAAAACCACAGCGCTCAGGGCACCCATCCTCGCAGCACCAACCCAGCGCCACACACACTGTGTGGGGTTCCGTCTTCACCTGACACTTGAACACACTACTCTACTACACACTTGAACACACCTGGCCCGGCACCAGCTCCGCCGCCGCGCGCACGCCCGCGTCCAGCATCACGGTGCGCCCCGCCCAGGGCGCCACCGCCTCGGCCACCGCCTTTTGCCGCGCCTCGCGGTCCACCTGCGGGGGCGACCGCGCCAGGGGTCGTCAGGGGCCGACCCATGGGGCCGCGGCTCCGCCACGCGGCCTGAGCCGCCCAGCCGCCGACGCAGCCAACGCCCCGCAGCCCCGCAGCCCTCAGGCCCCAGCCCGCAGCCCGCACCCGCAGTGGTTCATCTGTAGGGCCGGAAGGTGGGGCAGCAGCGGCGGGGCGAGGGCGCGGTGTCAGCACGCAGCGCAGCGGGGAAGGCGCGCCCGCAGCCGCACTCGTGGCGGCGCAGCAGGAGCGCCTGGCGGGACCCCAGGGCCCAGCCGCGGACAGAGGCCGCGGCCGACCCACGCCGGCGGCTGCACCCCAGGACCGCACGGCAACCGGCCAGGCCCCGCGGCCTGACCCACATCGCGCCATGGGTCGCGGTGCCGCATGCGGCATGCCGCCACGTGACCCCGCAGCCCCTCGTCCCGTGCGCATCTGCCTTCGATGCATCCCCGCAGCCCCATGCGCCCTGCGCAGGCAGCTGGTCCCATGGCCGCAAGGACGTCCGGCCCAGCCGCCCAGGCCCCCTCCTGCGGGTCTGACCCACATCGGCTTTGGGCTCTGCAGCGCGGCACGGTCACACCGCGCGACCCAAAGGCCCCACCACCGACCTCGGCCGCCGCAGTTCGGACCCGCAGCTTGTGCCGCTCCCCTGACCTACACCCGCCCTTACCCGCCCCGCCCCGCCCAATCTTGAAGCCCACATCATCCCGCCCCGTTCCAAGCCCCGGTCGGCCTCACCATTGCCGGCGGCCGCCCCCGAGTCCTGCAGCGGGTGCCACTCGTCTATGAGGTAGTAGCGCTTGCAGGCCTTCCAGTTCGTCAGCCTGGCGGGAGGCAGGCATGGGGAGGGAGGGGAAGGGAGGGAGGGGAGGGTGCTGTGGCGTGTGTTGGCTCAACCCCAAGGCTGCGTGTCCCCAGCCCCCTAGCTTTGGCTCTGCTGGTGCACAGCCTTCAGCTCGGCAGCCCTTGTGGAGGGCGGGACAGGCTGTCTCGCAGAAGCCGGGTGCTGCGGCGTATCGTCTCCAGTCGCTGCAGTCGCTCGCCGTCAGGTAACCTACACATCGGTGCGCGGGCTGGACGGGCGGGCCTCGGGTTCTTTCAAGGCGGCGCTGGGCTTTGCTTCCCGCACGGGTGCATCTAAACGAATCCCTACTTTCTTCATACGCACGACCAGCGCGTCACCAACCCGGGGCGTGCCGCTTGCGGGTTGGTACTCTATTTCGGCCCTAAAAGTTGAAGGCACAGCCCAGGTCCCGCGGCATCGGACAGGAGCGTTGCCAAGAGGGCAGGCGGCAGCGCATGTAGGGCACCAAGGCAGACTCGTGCGCCGCGCAAGGGCAGCGGACTACGGCGTACCGTACAGTTCATGGGCGCTCGGGGCTTGGAGCTTCGGCTTCGGGGCTTGGGAACTCGGACGGTTGGTCGGGGGAAGTTGCGTCGCCGCTGCCGACGCCGGGCTTCGTCGCTTGCACTCACGTGTCCCGGGAAAAGCTCCCTCTGTTGACGCCAATCTCGGCGCCGGTTGTGTAGCCCCGGGCATCAAGGATGCGACCGATATGGCCCCTGCGGCGGCGGGCAGGGCCGTTTCAGGGTCCCTCTGCGTGTTGCGTGGTGGTGCTCGGTGGGTAAGGATGGCGCTGCCAGTGCAGATGCCGGCCGGTCAGTGGACCCACGGGAGCCGCCCGCCCTGCCGTGCAGGGCTCCCCTCACCGGTCGGGAGGAGGCGAGAAGTAGCCTAGCAGCTGGAAGCGAGGTGCAGCTGGCCGCGTCCCTATCGTGGCAGGGAAAAGCGGGGGGGGGAGTCGGCGGCTTCGTCCCGACAGGCAGTTCCGGAAGACCCACGCAGCGCCATGCAACGTACCTTGCGTGACAAGGTGGTAGATTACGCCAGCGGCGAAGACGCCGAAGCATATTGTGAGCGGAAGGAGCACTAACAGCTCGGGAATCCAACTCAAAGAGCGGCCCCGCCTGCTCCAGGGCCAGCGAATGAACGCCATCCTCGCTGACGTTGGTGGCTGCGCTGCAGTCGCTGGGCCTGCGCGTCGTGCGCAGGCATCTTCACGCTGCGGCTATCTTTTGAAGCTCCACACGCTAGCAGCGTTGAATGCTAACATGTTTAAGCCCACATGCTGGATGGCGCAACAGACGGCAAGCAGAGCTGGGCGACAGCAACACTAGGTAATTGCACTGCAGAGACGTAACAACGAGCCGAAGAAGCGATTATATGTACTTCATGTACGCAAGGCCTCGAAACGCGTTGGGTTAGATTCACGGGCCTGTCTGACCTGAACCTAAGCGGTAAGCGTCGTGCAGTTGGTGCATGTCCTCACCGCCTCCTCGCGTAGGCTCCTGCTGGATCACTACATTCCCAGTCGGGATGGGAGTTTAAATTGCATGAGGCCAGGCTCCCAGCACGCGCTACCCCCTCCACACACACACACACACACCACACACACACTGGCCGCCGCCCGAATCCCCGCCCACCGCTTTTCCACTGCCTCCCCCAGCCGCCAACGACTGCATGGGTTCATTGCGCCCTCACCCCAGTGCCGTGGCAGCCATCGCTCATGAGCTGTTGCGCGCGGCAATGGCTGCGTTCCCCACTTTCTCCGTTGCTTTCTGCTAGCCGTATAGCCGGTAGTCGCGGGGCGTTGGCTCTTGCGTTGGCACGTCGCCCCATAAAATACCGGTAAAGCTGCAGACCTGCAGTGGGCTGGACTGGCTTTGGCGCGCCGCTGCGCTACCCCGCTTGTCCCCCCGCCAATGCGACTAGGTCGCCTCTCTGGCACACACCGTGGGGGCGGGCTCTTTCCACCGTGTGACGAGTTGTAATCCCATTCGACAGGGTCTGACAAATCACAGGCCCTCAAGTGTTGACCACAATATGTAAATCTGTTAACCACCATACATCTGCGATTGGGTCGGCTCACGGCCGCGGGGGCTCCTTGGGCCGCGGGGGCTCCTTGGGCCGCGGGGGCTCCTTGGGCCGCGGGGGCTCCTCACGTCAGGCGAGTCGCGTGTTCCCGGCGGCGCCTCTGCTTCACCGCTACCCCCGCCCCGCTTGCCGAAATTCGGTGGGTTTGACTGCAGGCCAACCTGACTTCCTGCAATATTTGATATGCCTGCACCCCACTGCCCTTGATCAGCGGCTCTCCTGCCGCCCCCTGGCCCCCGGGTGCCCCCTGTCCGACACCGCCTCAGCACCCGAGCCTCACCGCGCTCCGGCCCGGCTCCAGCCTTCAGGGGCGCGACTTCGCCACTCACAACACCAGCATCTGGACTCGCGCGCTCGCCACCGCTGGTTCAAAAGCCCGGTGATCCAAAGCAACAAAGCGCACCGCTGCTCGGCGCCAACCCCCCCGGCCATAAGACGAGGCCGTGCTAGAATGCGCCTTACTTGCCCTCGCTGGCCCAGCCCCGCTTTAATAATGGTCGAAGCCATGAGGAGCGGGACTGTACCATGAGGAGCGGGAATGTACCATGCGCGGGACTGTACCATGCGGACGGCCGTGCATCCAGCGGGGGCTCCCCCCTGGGCACACGCAAGCCCTGATCGCGGTCCCACGGGTCACGCCGCGTGTCGCAGCCGGCCCAACGCGCCGCCAGACCCCCACGCACCGCAATCCGCAAACGCCCCGTGCAACAGCCGACCACCCGCCCCGCCTGCGTGTCTGACGTCGATGTCGTAACTCTACGCAAAACTGCCGCCTCAGAAGCGCCCGCCCGTGCCCGTGTCGCCGCCCTGCATGCCGCCGCTGAACTTGGCCACCTCGGTCGCCACGCAGCCCACAAACACAGCGCCGCACGCCGCCGAGCCCCAACCCGGCAGCAGCCCGTCGCCGCCGGTGGCCACGCCCCACAGGAAGGAGGCGGCTGCCAGGGCGGCGGAGGCGCGCAGGAAGAGCGGGCTGAGCGCCCACCACATGCCCTTGCCGTCGCCGCCGGCGGCCGCCAGCAGGAACGTCTCCCATGCGTTGGACGGCACCTGCGGGACGTGGTGAGCGCACGGGGCTCACGCATGGGATCCTGATCCATGCCCACTCCATTGGGTCTACAACACCACTCTGCGCCGTGCCTGCGTGCAGCCCCCAGCGCTGCGTGTCCATCCTCTGTCGCGAGCAGGAACGACGCCATTGCGTTTGGCTGCAGCTGTGACGTTGCGTGCAGTGCAGCGGGCAGCGGGCCGCGGGCCGCGGGCCGCGGGCAGCGGGCAGCGCTGCGCCGTGTCTTCGTGTGCGAGTAGGCACCCGTGCCGGCGTGGCGCTCTGCGGCGGCTGCGGCGGCACGTCTTGCGCGTGCGGTGAGCGTGCGGCGCCTGCACAACCCGACTGCGGGCGTGTTTTGAGGTCCGGCAGCGGTTGGGTCGGCCCGCCTCCGCGCGCCTCCCGTACCGTGTGCCGCGCGCCCAGGCCCTCGCCCGCCCCGCGCCTCGTCATCGCCTGCTGCTCTGCCGCTGCCTGCGCCCCCACCTTGGCCGAGGGCTGCAGCAGCTGCGACACCACCTTGCCCGGCTCCACGTCCCACCTGGGGATTGGGGAGGGAGGGAGGGAGGGAGGGAAGGGCAGGGTTTCGTCCTGGCATGCTGGGCGCGCGCCATGACGCCGCGCGCCAGAGGCGAGCGGGGCCCTTCCGGGCGCTGCGCCCCGCCCCATGCACCGGCAGCCTCTAGCGGGAGTGCATATACGCAGGCGGGCGCAACACCAAGCCACGCCGACCCTGGCCCCGGTCCCGGCCGCAGCGCAGTCCAGCGCACCACAACACAAAACATGTGTACGCCCGCGCGTCACATCACCCGTCGTGGCGCGGCCGCCTGGCCCGCTGCAGCACCAGGTGTCGACACCAGGTCCCCGCCCCGCTGCCGCCCCACTGTGCGACCCCACCGCCCGTCGCGGCGCCCCACTACTGTGCGCCTCATTAGGCTTCAAAGCAGCCCCCCGCCAGCCGGCGCCACAGCTTTAACAGCGCACGCCATCGCCCATGCCACAGGCCCACAGGCCCCCGCGACAGGCCCCCGTCCTCATTGCGACCCGGCGCTGCAGCAAGCCCCCGTGTTGGGCGGGGCTCTGCTGGCGCCTTCTGTTTACGACACGCCCGTCCGGGGCTGCTGGGGAGGACGCGCGCCCGTGTGCTCCCCGGGCTCCCCACTGTGCGACCCGCTGCTCGTCGTGGCGCCCCACGACTGCACGCCCCACCAGCCCCCGCCAACCCCTGCTGCAGCTCAAAGCAGGGCACACCGTTGCTCATACCACAGGCCCGCAGGCTCCCCAACCCTGCGACCCACCGCTCGTCGTGGCGCACCACCAGGCCCCGCTCCAGGTCGAACACGTGCGTGGTGCCGCCCGCCGCCGCCAGCCGCGGCCGCCAGGGCAGGTCCAGGATGCAGGAGAAGCGCCACCTGGCGGCCAATATCGTGTCAACATCGTGTCAACACCATCGTGTTGGGCTAGCTATGAGCATGCATATCATGTGAGAGAGTGTGGTCGCCAGGGCAGCAGCGAGCATGCGGCGACGCAGGCGGGGCCTCACTTAGTCTCCAGGCCGCCCGGGACCTCGGTCCAGTCGTACACGTCCAGCTTGATGTCGGACCTGCCGTATGGTACGGTACCGCAGACGGGCGTACGGCAGTCAGGCGTACGGCGCCGCGGGCAGCAGCGCGCGGGGGATTGCGTGGTGGAAAGTGGCCGGGCAGGGGCCAGGTGGGGCGGAGCGAGGGGCTCGTACCGCAGTGTGCTCACAGGTGGCCAGACGGCGGTGCGCATACGGCAACCCGACGAATCGTACGGGCCGGCAGTGCGCGTACGGCAGCGGCACACCCACATGAGGCCCCCCAGGTTCGACACGTTTTGCTTGAAGCGCTGCGTGCCCTTGAAGCTGACAAAGGGGTCTGCGGCAGGGGCAGGCGAGCTCACAAGACACGGCAGCGCAGGGCGCGACGCAGAAGCGCGGAAGCGGCGGCGCATCTGCAGGAGGCCTCCCAACCCGCGCCCCGCGCCGCCGCAACGACCGCGGCCGAGCCCCTTCGAAAGGTGAGCCCGGCGCCTGCGGCCTCGCACCGGACCGAGCGGGCACGGGCGCCCGGCTCCCCGGCCTGCCCCTGGCGCCCTGCTGCCGCTGCAGCGCCCACACCCCCGCCCCACCCAACCCAAACCCAAACCTGCCATCGCCATGCCCTCGGACACGCAGTATGGCGGCAATGCCGCCATGTCGCACACCCCTCCCCACTGCCCAATAAACCATGTCGTACCCGTGTCGTACCCTTGTCGTACCCAGCCCCGTACCTGCGAACACGCAGTCGGGCGCGTACGCCGCCATGTCGCCCACCCCCCGCACAAAGTATTGCGCCTCGTAGTCGGCCCGGATGGCCGCCAGCACCTCCTCGCGGCTCAGCCGCTTCGCGCCGGTCTGCCGGGGTGTGTGTGTGTGTGGAAGCGGCAGGGGGCGGGCGATGTGGGCGGTAAGGTACGTCTGCTTTGCACCGCGGGCGGCGATGGTGCGGATCGCGGCATGGTTGCGGCAGGGGGTGGGGGCGCCGGGCTGCGGTGGGGACAGAGCGGCAGGGGGCTCGGGAGGTGGGCGGCGGGGGGCGCCAGCAGGGGGCGCCGGCAGGGTCAGGCCCTGGTCATGTCCGGTAGTTGGACCGGATGGCCGCGAGTATGTCCTCGCCGCCGAGACGCGTGGCGTTGGGCTGTTGTAGGGAGGGGCTGGTGGCAGGGTTTGGCGACAGGGTCTGGCGGCAAAATTTGGCGGCAGGGTCTGGCGGCAGGCGGTAGCGGCCGTCACGGCAACAGCTTGGCCCTCGGGCTCGGAGCCGACCGCTCGTGTTGTGCAGCCAGGGCGAGGCACCTGATGGCGCCCTGTGGTCCGAGCCGCGGCCCTCTGCGCCGAGGACGCCCTTTCTCAGCTGCGGCGCTCTGGCTAACGCTGAAGGGCCGGACGCCTCCGCGCCGCAGCACGCGGCTCTGAGACCCCAGCACGCGGCTCTGGGGCCCGCACAGAAGACGGCGGCAAAGAGCTTACCGCGCCTGGCCGCCGCGCGATCCTTCCCTCACGTGTTGCGGCCCCCCCCTGACCGGCAGCCTTGCCCTTGCTACCCTGTGCCTGCGGCCGTACCCTCAAGTTACGGCACGCCCTGATCACGAGGGGACCCGTTGTTCTCGAGACCATGAAACTCCGAAGGCCACGAGCCAAGCCGTTCGACAGATTGGTCTCCCTGACCTCGCACCTGACTGGTTGGAGCCGCGGCGGTGCCGCCGCGTCCCAGGCTGACAAGCTTGCCAAAGACCTCGGCGCCGTACCACACCGCCTTGAGGCCCGCGCCCACATCCCGCTCCTCATCTGGGGAGCGACGGCCGCTGCTGCTGGCTCCCTTGCCGCCTGGGGTCGTGGCGAGCCGGGAGCGGGGATGGGCTGGGATGCTGAGGGTGGCAGGTTGAGTGGATGTGGATGTGCGCAGAGTGCGTCGCACCATCAGACGCGTCCGCGCGCGTTACGGTGGAAAGCAGTCTCCCTCGCAGTGGACCGCGGCGGCGTGAAGCCGCAGGCCGGCAGCAAGCGGTCGGATGGTTTGGTTGGAGCAACATCTGTGCTTGCAGCTGGTGCGGTATCGCAGAGTATTTGCTAGCTGACGTGTGGCGCTGCGACTAGTAACTGGGGCACCTGCCTTGTCGTTTCGCTTGGGCGTTCGCCGATGCAGCCAGCTCTGCTTTGCGTGCACCATTGCGCACGGTTTCCTCGACCCTAATCTACTGTGCCACAGCTTGACGAGCTACGACCCATCGACCTTGAGCAACAAACTCGCCAAAGCCCTTGCTGAGAACATTCCGTATGCTGGCCACCGGTTGCTGAAGCCTCCACTAGTGCATTATAACTGGGTAGTAATGGAGGGCTCCTAACATCAAGCCCCCGGGCAGAAGCTGCCCTCGACCCGGCCCGGGCCGCACGGAATCGCCGCCGGCTTAGTAGCTACTTTGGCCGCTCAGCCCTAGCTCAGCACACGCGGATCACTCTTTTAGACGTCCCACCGGCACGCGGCGTGCAGACCGGCAGTCTGCGGCCAACGAAAAGCGTCCCGAGAATCGCAGGCGCCGAACCGGCGCTTCCTCTACCCGCCCGCAACTCAGCGCGTCCTGAGGTACGCCGCCCGCACATCTGTCCTGTGTAACGTGACCTTTCTCCTGGCGTGGCCTTTCTCCCCGCGCAACCTTGCAAACCCGGCTGGCGGCCTCTGCCACGCCATCGACCCCGCGCCCTGCACCCCGCAAACCTGCCTTTCCCTCCCGCCACAGCCGTCATGGCGGACCTCACCGATGACGTCGCGGCGCCGCTCATCGCGCCCGAGAGCCCCAAGGGCGGCGACCCGGGCGTCATGGGCTACGGCGGCCAGCAGCACCACCGGCCTCCCGGCGAGGCGGGCCACGTGCGCACGCTCAGCCTGCTGCCGCTCGTCACGCTCATCTTCTTCGGTGCGTGTGATCAGGTCTCCGGTGTCACTTTCCGCCAGCGTTGCCGCCCCCGTCTCTGTACAGAAGGTCTAGGCCCAGCGAGCGGGCTGCAGCGGATACGGCACCGCCCAGTGCGACAGGGCTAGCCCGCCCCGACATCCAGGCCGGCTGCCCGTAGGGGAACGCACGGCCCGCCCCCGCCAGCGGCCCGCGGGACCGCCAGGGAAGCCCGGCTTGGGAGCGCTCCAAGTTGCCCGTGGGCGCCTGCCGGGGGGCTCGGTGGACCACGCCAACCGATGGCGCCTGCCGGCGCTGCCGTCAGAGGCTGCTGCAGCGGCCAACAAAGGGGCCAACAAAGGCAGCGTGTGGGCCGTCAATCCAATGGGACCATCACCACCTCAACAGCACAGCCAGCCCGTCGAACGGCCCTACTGCGTCAAGTAGGTCCATTCGCCAACACAACAGCTCAGGCGGCCCCACATAGCTGAGGGCCCGCCTGAGCTGGTGAGGTGGTGGCGAATGGACCTACTGGGCAGTCGGCTGGCGTCCATCGCCCGCTGCTGCGTCTGCGCACCCAGCCCGGAGCGCGCCTGCCTGCCTGTCCGCGCAGCCTCTGCGAGCACCACAGCTGAGGGGCCGCCTGAGCTGGTGACGTGCTGGCGAGTTGACCTACTTGACGCGCACCCGCTGCGAGCACCCACACGCGTGTGCGGCAGAACAGCGGGCGGCCGTGCCGGCAGCACCTATGCGTGCTTGAACGGCGCCTTGGGGCCTCAAGGGCGCGCTGGCGGCCACCAGGCAGCGGCGGAGCACGCGGGCCGCCGTGCCGTGCCGGCCTGCGAGGCCAGGCGGGCTGGCGGGCCGCCAGGCGTCATCGCTGCTTCTTGACCAGCTCAGGCGACCCGCGCGACTTTGGGCCGGGCCGGAGCTGATGAAGCAGTGGTGGAGGACCCTGGCGGGACCGCGCGCGTGCCCCCCTCGCCGCGGCGCCCGGCAGTGCCCGATCGGCCGCGCGCCGCGTGCCGTGTCGCGAGCGCGCTGCCCCGCAGGCGCCCACAGCGCCCGCCGCGGCGCTGGCTTGCGCGTCCGCAGCTGCGTCCCTGCTCCGCTTGCCCGTTGCCGCGCAGGGCAGATGGCGCTGCAGCACTTCCTCGTACCGCAAGGCGCCCTACCGCAAGCCCGCCGCTCGCTGCCTGCCGCCTTCCTCCTGCAGCTCTGACCCGTGCCCGGCGCCCTCTGCCCCACGCCCCGTGCCCTGCAGAGGTCAGCGGCGGCCCCTTCGGAACAGAGGTGAGCAAGCGGCACCAACTTTGTTACCTGTGGCGAAAGAAGAAGTCGTTCACGAGTGCTTATGTCATCGTCGTAGCCTATGTAGTGTTTTAAGGGATGCGCCGATTTGCATGGAGGTTGGCACGCAGGTGAGCCCGCGGCGGGGCCGCCCGTCGCCCCTGGACCCTTGCGCTCCTAACTGGGCCGTGTGCTGCAGGGTAGCGCGCCCACGGGGGCCTGCCGACACGGGCCGCCCGTCGCCCCTGGCGTCGCACTTCTGCTCCCGAGCCGCGGGCTTGAGTGCAACGCCCGTGCCTGGCCCTGAGCCTCGGCCAGGCCGCCTGGGGCGAACCGACGGCCCTGTCTCGGGCCTGTCTCCGCATTCGGCGCCCCACTTCGCCCGCTCACACCGCTGCCCTCACACGCCCTGACACGGCCCCCCGGTCCCTCTGCCTCGCCGCATCGCCGCCTGCCGCAGGACGCGGTCTCGGCGGCCGGCCCGCTGCTCACCATCCTGGGCTTCCTGGTGTTCCCCATCCTGTGGTCGGTGCCCGAGGCGCTCATAACCGCGGAGCTGGCCACGGCCTTCCCCGAGAACAGGTGGGGTGGCAGGGAGGGAAGGGGTGCAAGGATTGTCCTGGGGGTGGTGTGGGCCGGTCCCTGAGATGGCGCTGGCCACGGCCGTCCCCAGGGACAGGTTGCGGAGGGGATGCTGGGGGCCGGGGGGCGGTGTGGGATGGGCACGGCAAGGTGGGCACGGAGGCCCTCGCACCGCGCAATAATCCTCCCCTCGCGGCCGCGCTCCCTCGCGCCTCTCAGCGGCTACGTGGCCTGGGTGACGGCCCCACCCCTCCCCATACCGGCCCTCATGATCCGTGCCGCGTCTTTCCATATCCAAACCCCCCTTTCCCCCTGGCCCCGCTCCCCCCTCGCCTCGCAGCGGCTACGTGGCCTGGGTGACGGCCGCGTTCGGGCCGTTCTGGGGCTTCCAGGAGGGCCTGTGGAGCTGGCTGAGCGGCGTCACCGACAACAGCCTCTACCCCGTCATGCTGGCCGCAAACCTCGAGGTGCGTGATTGGGTCTACGATTAGCATTGTATCGGGTCATATGTGATTGTGTACGATTATACGTTGGAAAGGTACTTGCAGAGATATGGTCGCCAACCTGCAGGTGCGGAATGCGTCTTTCTGCGAGGGCGTTCGTGTGTGAGGGAGCGTCGGAACGCCGCCTGCAGCCCTGGTTCACTGGGAATGCATTTTGCGCTAGGGCAAGAGCCCCGGGCGCTCGCTGCCCTCGTCCAAACCCTGCGACCCTCCCCGCCCGCAGATCTTCGTGCCGCAGCTGGAGAGCGGCTGGCCCAGGGCGTGAGCCGCCGTGGGGCGCACAGGGGGCATGCAAGGGTCCGGGCCGTGTGGGTTTTGCAGCCTGTCGCGGCGGCGCGGGGCAACCTTGGCTCGCGACAGGGCCCGCTATGCCCGCCTTGGCTTTGCAGCATGCCCCGCTGCAGGCGCCGCCGCCCGCCAGGCCCCTCCGCAGCCGTGCAGGCAGCCAGCCAACCTACCCCGGCCCCCTACTGCCCTCGCCGCCACCGCAGTGTGTTCCTGGTGGGCATGTCGCTTGCCCTGAGTGAGTGCGCGGGCGGGCGGGGCGGGGTGGGGCGGGAGGGCGGGAAAGAGACGTGTGCGTGTGTCGGTTGGCGCCCGGACGTCGCGATGCGGGCCTGGCGTCAGCTCTCCGCCCGTTGATATTCCGGCTCCTGCAAGGGGCGCCTGCCCTGCCAAGCAACCCTGCCACTTGCGGCTGACGCAGACCGATGCCCCCCTCCCTCCGCCTCCCTCCTTCCCTCCCTCCCGCCCAGGCTGGCTCAACTACCGCGGCCTCACGGTGGTGGGCCACGCCGTCATCACCTCCACGCTGGCCATCCTGCTGCCCTTCGCGGTGCTGTGCGTGCTGTGCATCCCGCACCTGGACGTGAGCAGGGGGCAGGGCCGGGGTGCATCGCAGTTCGCCGACCATCGCCGCTGGCCACAGCCCGTTGCGCCGGCTACCGCGACGGTGCGATGCGGTGTTGCAGCTGTGTAGCTAGCTAGTCCCTTGTCCCTTATGCGCAGCCACCTGTTGACCCCCTTGCTGCCCCGTACCCTCCGTCCGCACAGCTGTCCAACTACACCAAGATGGACCTGAAGAGCGTGGACTGGGGCACCTTCCTCAACGTCATGTTTTGGTGAGCGAGGGGGACGCGGCATGTATCATTATGATGCGATATGTTGTCTAAGGTCGCATATGATATTATGCGTTCTATGAGGAGGTATCATGGCTACAAGGACATGCACCCAAATGCCCAACAGAGGCCAATCGGACACGCCGTGCTGCATACGCCACGCTCATGCTGACTGGCGGTGCCCCGCTGCCCCGTCCCCTCCCCTTCCTCCGCCGCGCCCCAGGAACCTCAATTATTGGGACAGCGTGTCGACGCTGGCGGGAGAGGTGCGCGGGGGCGTGGCGGGCCGGGGGGAAGCCGCGGGGGCTGGCGGGGGAGGTGCACGCAGGCCTGGCCTGGCCGGGGGAGGGCAGCCGCCAGGCGGGTCGCCTGCGGCCAGGCAGCCAGGCAGCCACGCTGGCGGCACCGCTTGGATGCGTGCGTCGTGGAGGCGGCATGGAGGCGCGGCTACCCTGCGCCCTGCTCGGGTTGGGCGGGGCAGTGTGAGCCCACGCTTACGTGCGGCGTGACTCATGGCCCGTCCATGCCACACCTGCCTGCCCACCCTCGCCCCGCCTGCTGCCTCCCGCCCCGCAAACCCACTCAGGTCCGCAACCCCGGCCGCACCTTCCCCCGCGCCATGCTGCTGGCGGTGGTGCTGGTGGTGGCCATGTACCTGCTGCCCACGCTGGCGGCGCTGGGTGAGGAGCGGCGTCGGTGCCCACCGCACTGTCATGGCTGCTCAACTCTCTAGGGCCGAAATAGAGCGCCGCCCCGCACTATGTGTGCATGCCACGATGATGGCGCTGCCGATGATGGAGCCTAGCCGGGGGTGGGGGCGCCGGTCAGCGCCGTGCTCCGATACACGACTGCGCACGCCATGACTGGCAATCGGGCGTGTTGCCTGCAGTGGGCGGCGGCAACCCAGCGTGTGTGCGGTTGGGGCCATGCAAGTGTTCAGTGCGCACCGCCCCCGGCCTCCCTGCTGCCGTGCCCCAGGCGTCAACCTGCCGGGCCAGGGCGCCGCAGACTGGACGCTGGGCTACTACGGCACCGTGGCGCAGCAGGTGGGGGCGCTCGCACGGTGCGCTGCGTGCGCTGTGCAGTTATGATGTACACCATGTACTTGTGCTATGCAAGTATCATGTAAGCTATGATAACTGTTGTATGAGGCTCCTCGTGCCAGGACTGGACGCTGCGCGTAGTGGCGCATGTGCGCGCGTGTGCTCACGGATTCAGGCGATATGTGCTGTTTGATGACATAGCAAATCCGTCTACTCTTGAGACGCGGCGCAGCGTAGGTGGGCCAGCACACGCCCCGAGCGGCGGCCGCTGGCCCGGCCGCTTCAAACAGCAAATTGCCTCCCTGCCTCCCCCGCCTGCCTCCCTCCCTGCCTCCTTTGCCCCCAGGTGGGCGGCCCCTGGCTGGCTGGCTGGATCGTGGTGGCGGCCGCCTGCAGCCAGGTCGGCCAGTACCAGGCGGAGATGGCGTCAGACTCGTACCAGGTACGGCAGCCAGGGGCTCACAACGTACGCCGCACGGCGGGTCGTGGCCGGCATGGCGGTGTGGCAAGCCCGCCTGCGTTCCGGCAGCCCGCAGTGGGAATCCCCTGACTCCGGCGTCCGGCCAGGCCCTTCGAACCCTTCTCCCCGCGCCTCACCCCTCCCGCTCCTGCGCCTCGTTGCCTCAAACCGCCACAGGTCCAGGGAATGGCGGAGCGCGGCTTCCTGCCCCGCGCGCTGGGCCGCCGCTCCAAGCACGGCACGCCCGTGTACGGCATCTTGCTGAGCTCGCTGGGCGTGCTGTGCCTGGCCAGCATGAGCTTCGTGGAGATCGTGACGCTGGTGCGCAAGGGTTGCAGCGGTGTGCGGTGTGGTGTGGTTTGCGCAAATACGGCTGCACGCGGCGGTGCGCTTTGCAGGGGGACCGTGGGCCGTGACGCATGTGGCATGTGATGCTGGCAAAGGAGTCGAGCGCACGAGCGGCTTGCTGTGCGTGCCGCATGCGACTTGCCGTGCTGTGCCGTGTTGTGCCGTGTTGTCGTACCGCAGCTCAACGCCATCTACTGCCTGGCCGAGCTGCTTGAGTTCGCGGCCTTCGTGTGGCTGCGCGTCAAGCAGCCCGACCTGCCGCGTCCGTACAGGTGCGTGTGTACGGCAAGGCGCCGCACGACAAGCCGGGGCACTGTACGAGGGGCGCCCAACGGGGGTGCTGGTGCTGCGGCGTCCCTGGGCCTCGGCCATGCGGCGCTCGTGCAACCCGTGGCCCTGCCTTGCTTGGAGCCCGGCCGTGTGCCAGTGCACGCCACGCACGCTGCCCCTTCTTTGCACCCCGCGCCACCCCCCTCGCCCGCAGGGTGCCGCTGCCGGTATGGGGCCTGGTGCTGATGCTGCTGCCCGCCTCCAGGTGCGGGGTGCGGGGTCATCCCACGCGCTCAAACCGCCGCATTGAAGCTGCATGGAGCCGGTGTTGATACTCTTGTACAGCGTAGCGCTTGAGCCTCCGCACTCCGCACGGCGCCCTCCCCTCCCGCCAGCCTGCTGCTGGTGGTGCTGGCGCTGCCCATCATCAACCGTGACACGCGCACCATCGCCTGGACGCTGGGCGCGGTGGCGCTGGGCTTCATCATGTACCCTGCGCTGCAGGTGGGGTGGGGTGGGGTGGGGTGGGGTGGGGTGGGGTGGGGTGGGG
>BDDC01001954.1:7601-18031 GCA_001662425.1 Chlamydomonas sphaeroides | reverse complement strand
TCGTCGCCGGCCTCGTCACCATCGGGGCGGACGCCGGAGAGCACCGTGCAGATGATCTGCCACAGCCCAGGCAGCCGCGCCGCCGCGTGGCGCGGGCGCATCTCCATGACCAGCCGCGCCATCAGCCGCAGGCTGCGCTCGGCCGATCCCGATGGTAGCTCCCTCCTGAGCCCCAGACCCTGGGGCGATGCACACAGCGCACCCCACAGCAGGTCACAGACCTGCAGCGCCGTGAACACGGGTGCGACAGCGTCCGGTAGCGGCAAGGCGTCCTGTCCCGGCTGTACACCCGACTGGGGCTCACGACCAGGCTGCTCGTCCGGCGCTGGCTGCTGTACGGCCGCTGGCGGTTGCTCCGGAAAGAACCGAGCGGGCGGCTGCGCCAGCGCCGGGGTCCGGGGACCGGACACCGTCCCAACCCAGGCCTCGACGGGCGCATTAAAGATTGCGCCAGCCGCCTCCTGTGGCGGCTCCCCTCCCAACCCTAGCAGCAGGCTCTCCGGCAGGCCACGCGCCGAGCCGCCTCGCTCCGCGCTTGCTGCCGCCAGCGCCGCCCCCAGCCAGAACTGCAGGCGCGGGCCGAGCAGCAGGCGGCGGACCTGTGGCAAGGTTGCCATGGTGAATGCGGTGTCAGTGACGACATTGGAGGCCAACGCTACGGGTGCCGCCGAGCAAGCCACCGCGTCACAGGCGTCACAAGGCCATCCGTTCTCAATGCCCTGTTCAGGCAGGAGAGGACCGTAGCTCACGTAGGCAGGTGGGGGGCTGCTGGGTGCGTGTTGGGGGCGCGGGAGGGGGCGAGGCGAGGACGAGTCGTGGGCATCGCCGTTGTTGGTCCCCTTGGCCTTCTCTGTGTGCCGCTCAACCGTCACGTATTTCCTGACGTTTCCCTGGGTTGCATCGCGTCAGCGAGCGGGCCGGGCTTCAGGGTGAGCCGTCGTCGTGCATGGCCATCGTCGTGCACTCACCACGCCGTCGTTGCGCCAACGCCAACGTTCCTCACCACCGCAGCTCGTGCCCTGGCCGCCCATGCCCATATTCCACGGTCGCCCATGCCCATATCCCACGGTCGCCCATGCCCATATCCCATGCCGTGGCAGGTGTCGCGTGCTGGGATGCGATGCGTGGCGGTGCTGTTGTGGCGTGGCGTTCGCTTCCACTTTGCTGCCGCTGTCACACACCTAAAACATCGCCGCCCTTGCCCTCGCTGCCTCGGCCCGTGCCCTCGCGCCCTCACCGCCCATATCAATGGTGCTGCGGCCCGTGACACAGCCGCTGCCACTGCGCCGTCGGGCGCCGCCGCACCCTCACCATCGCCGTGCCAGTGCCTCCCGCAGGGGTGGGCCCCAGCCGTCGTCCCATGCCAGCGCGGCTGTCGCTACCCTGCGCCCCTGTGTCGTTGCCCTCGTGGCCCCTGCCCCGACGACCGTGCCGCGGCCGCCTGCACCAGCTAGCTGCCACCCGCCGGGGCCTCCCCCAGCTGTTGCCCAATGCCAACGCCCCCGCTCTCACGGTCACCCTTGCCGTCATCGTCCCGGTGCCCTCGCCCGTCGTCCCAATGACCGTCCCATGCCAGCGCAACCACCGCTACCCTGCGCCCTTGCTGCTGCTCTACCTGCGCCGTCGCTTTGCCCCTTTGGCGCCGACCGTCACGGTGCCCTCGGTGACGTGCCCTCATCGTGCCGTTGCTGTTGCCGCCCCCGCCGCCACCCTTGGACCTCGTCACCCTAGCCCTCGTGCTCGTCCTTGCCCTCGGCGTCTCGTTGCCCTCGCGGCCCGTGGCCGCGCCTGGCTGTGCCGTCACTGCGCCCCCGTCACGGCATGCCATCACCGTCATTGCCCTCGCTGCTGCGGCCAGTGCCCTCAGGCCCTCGCCGCCCATACCAACGTTGGTGCGGCCCATGACACGTTGGTGCGTCACAAACCCGACCCCTATCAGCTTATCCTCCTCTCTCTCTTCGTGACGCTCCCTAACGGGGCTCTCACTACGTTGAGCTACGGTGATAGAATCGACAGAGCTTCTATCGAGCTAAGTAGTGAGGCATCGATAGCGTGAATACCTGTATGAAGTACGAGGCCTGCGTCTTACCCGCAGTAACGAGGGCTGCAGCCGCTGCAGCTCCTCGTCGGCCCGCAGCAAACGGAGCGCCCACTCGGGCGGCCGCTCTAGCATGAGCTCAGGCACGGTGTATGGGCCCACTAGGAAGCCTACGATTATGCTCAGGGCGGTAGTGCACGCCACCATCTGCAGGTGCAGCGTCGCCAGCACCACCGCCAGAGGCTGCGAGGGGACGCCGTCAGCTGCGGCGGCGGCGGCCACCGCATCCATGACAGCCGCGGCGCGCTTCTTTAGCGCCAGCAGCGCACTGGCGGCGTGTTCTAGCAGCGCGCTGGCTTCCAGGCCCGACAGCAGCTCGTGCAGGAGCACGGGGTCCGAGCCGCAGCCTGCGGCCAGCCGGCTGCAGAGGGGCAAGGATACAAGGAGGGCATGCCCTCAGCCGCCATTCCGTGCACACAGCTGCCGTCGATCGCACACCGCCACTTGATTAAGACATGCGACACTGCAGACGTGGCCGTTGCCGCACATTGCGCCATGAAGTACCACGCTCAGCTCCAGGCACTCTCCCGCGGCGTCCTCCGCCTGCCGCCGCAGGCCCTTTCCGCCAGCGGCTAGCGGCTGGCGTAATCGGCACAGCGCCGCACAGAAGCTGGCAGCGGCGGCTAGGCAGTCGCCGCGCAGCAGCGCGAGCACGCAGGGCTTCTGGACGGGGCTGTCCGCGGCGACGCGGGTGAAGCGGTCATCCGGAAGCACCAGGTCTTGTGCCAACGTCAGGATTGTGAGCACCTGAGAGCGCCGCGCCGTCGGTGCAGGCGCGGTGGCGCTTGCCATTGCTGCCAGGCTGCGCAGCGCCCAGCCCTGCGCCGAGACGAAGGGCGCGAATAGCAGCAGGTGCTCCTGCCCAAGCGCCGCCGCCTGCTCCATCAGAGCTTCCTTCTGTCCCTCCAGGTTGTTCAGCTGCAAAGCGGCGGCCGGCGTGACGCTGCCCAGCGGCTGGTCCGCCACGTTGAGCGTTTGCGATGCTCGCGCCACGAGAGGAGGTGCAGCTGCCATGCCGGCACGATTACTTTGGTTGTGTCGCATTGTGACTGTGGTGTAGGCTCTGGCAGCCCTACTACTTCACTAGCTGTTGTGAACCCGCATTTGCACCTAGTGCAGCCGGTTTCAGCCAGTTTCGTTTCGTTAGTCCAATAAGGTGCACGGCCATGTCAGGAAACCTTGCGCAGGTGTCGAGAGCGTTGTGCGGGTGGACAAAATGTGCCAAGGAGCGACCTGCAAGTAATCTGTACATGTGAGTGAGCTGGAGCCAGGAGGCTCCTCCTGGCTGGAGCTGACGGCATGTCGCACCAGGCCGATTGACGCCCAGCTCAGGCGTGCCGTTATCCAAGCGGGCCCCCCTCGCATCTCCCGTCGCCTCCCGCGCCCACGACCACGGTCGACTCGAACAACATTTTGGTCCGCACCATTTCTGAAGCTTGCGATAACGCCGAACGTCACCCGGCCGGTGCCACCCTGCGTTCGGCTATGGTATCCTTCCGTCACCGCCCACCCCCAAACCCACCACTCCCTTCCATAGGTTCGGTTCCGGTTGCCGTCGGGTCAGGCCCGGACACTCGTTGCCAGCAACAGCGTGCGTGCTGGCGTTGATTGCGCGTGACTTGTCCGGAACGTGCGCCTGCTGCCGCTGCGACTCTCCCATCGCAGGGAGACCTCGCCGTTGCCTCGGTTCGTCGGTTGCGCAGGTTCTCCCCTGGTTACTTCTCCCTGGTTACATCCCCCATTCCCCCTGTGGTTACTTCTGTGGTTACATCCCCCTGTTTTCAAACCTCCCCAGCTGCGCACGGGTGCATGGCTCGGCCCAAAAAGAGGCCACCCAGACCAGACGTAAATAGTCGGTCATTATGCGGTTGTCACCGGGGTATTTGAGGGGTCTCGGGCACACCGACATCCGTGCCCTCTCTCCACGGGCCGGACCTGTTTTCAAACCCATCGTTCCCCCTTGCTCATGCCCAGTTGACCCCGGCCCCAGCGGGGGGTGACGGGCCTCGTGCGTCGCGTGCGCCCTGGGCGGCCAAAAACACACAACACGAGTTCGGTGGCCCGCGCGCATGCAGCCTGCGGGGCCCCGTGCAGTACTCCAGTCACGGCAGCTCCACGCAGCCGTGCCGTTGTATGCGATAAGCTGCCTCCCGCCCAGGTACGTCAAGCCGATGCCCAGCAGGCGCAATGCGCGTTGCACACCGGCATGTAGGCATGTAGGCGCCCACGCGAGAGCAGGAGCACTCCAGCGCATCGGCACCACGCTCGCTCGCCTGCGGCAAACGCACTGCGGCAAGCAGGTGCGGCACGCGCACGGCCACAGGCCTGTCGGCCCTGCTGTGTTAGTTGTGTTCCTATCCGACAACAAACGTCCACAGACACTCAAGGGACGCTACCGTCGCCCGCGCCGCGCGCGGAGCCGACCACGGACGCAACGGACATGGCTAGCTAGCGCGCTCAGCACTCCACACCAACCTCGACCGGCGCCATCAGCGTCGCCGTCGCCCCACGACAGCTACCGGTACAGCCCCAACAGCGGCAGGGGCCTCGACGCCGCAGCTGCAACGCGGCGCCCCCGTCCCCACCCAGCCCACTCGCCAGCACACTACTCCTCGATGGGCACCCGCCAGCAAACAACAGCTCTCAATACGCCGGAGCCCGACCCGCACGCGCCCATCACGCGCCTCATACCGGCCAGCGCCGACCCAGCGTGGGCCCCCAGGCACGCCACGGATGTGACGACGGCGGGTCTGGTCTGCACGCCGACAACGCGTATCTATTGGCCCAACGAAACCACGTCGCGCCGCCGTGCGGGTGCGAGGCGAGCCCTGTCGTAGCCAAGCAGGGTGCAGCTGGCAACACCCCGCAACGCGCGCAGCGCCCCGGCTCGCACAAGCGCCCAGTCTACCAACGCCTCGGCCTAGCGTGTCCCCACGCCTGCCACGCTCTGCCCCCCCCCGCATCCTGCTGTGCAACAGCGGCCGCTGACACCGCCGCCCTTCCCCCGCCGGCGCTGCACGCCACCTACTCCCGCGCGCTGCCCGCTCCGTCGGTCGCGGCCCGGGCACCGGGCCCCGCCGCTGCCGGCTGCTGCGGCCCCAGCGCTGCCCCCCAGCGCGTGTCCAGCAGCAGCGCCACGTCACGGACCTAGCGGGCGGGGAGGAGCGAGGCAGGCGACCAGAGGAGCTTGTTGTCAAAGGGGCGGTGCGCGGGGGCAGGGGCAGCGCGCCCCCCCTCGCATCGCACGCGGCGCCGCGGCCAATCCCCCACTCCCACTGCTGCTTCTGATTCCCCTCGGCCGTCCGAGCCTCCGCCCTCTTCGTGAGGCCACAACGTGCGGCGGTCACGTGCAAACCCGCCCCAGGCATTGCTAGGGTGCACCTCACGCAGGGGTGAGGGGCGGGTGAGCCGTGTGGGGTCCGCGGATCGTAGGAAGCCACCACCCACCAGCACATGCAAGCCCCAGGCCCACTTCGCGGCTCTCCAGCTAGCCGCCCCTGCCTCCCCCCAGCGCCCTGTCCCTCCCCCAGCGCCCTGTCCCTCCCTCAGCGCCCTGTCCGCCCCCCAAAGCCCTGCCTGTCCCCACCGTGAGCTGCTCGCTGCCGTCAGCGCCGTGGTGGTGGTGGTGGTGGTGGCCGGACCCTGCCTGGCCACGGGGAACGGCCGACGACAGGTCCATGCCGCGGGCCCGGGCGGAGGCCAGCTTGTGGACCTGAGCGGGCGGGCGGGCGGGAGGGAGGGAGGATCGGAACACGTGGAGGCGTACGGTGGAGGCGCAATGGGCGAGGTTGCTCTTTTACATTCACCTTCGTCTTGGCCTCGACCTGCCTCCTTCCTTGAAACCGGTCTCGCTACCCGCCCTCGCCTCCGTCGCAACTGGCCCCGACAGCCCGAATCAGCAGCGCCAGCAGGCCAAGCGCGGACTGCTGCGGTACTGCTGCGGTACTGTTGCGTTACGGCTGCGTTACGGCTGCGTTACTGCTGCGTTACTGCTGCGGGACAGCTGTGCTCCAGGGCATCCCTATCAGCGCAAAGCGCGACAGCGCCCCACCCAGCTGCCCGCCAGCTCACCTGACATCTCCCCCCCCCTAACGCCCCCTGCCCCACCTGCTCCTCCACGGTATGCGCCACCACGAAGCGGTGCACATGGGTGGGCCGCGACTGGCCGATGCGGTGCACCCGGCCCACCGCCTGCGCGGAAGGGAAAGGGGGTAAGGAGCGGGGACGTGATAGGGGGCTGCGGCGGGCCGGGTTGATGCCGAGCCGGGCCGATAGTTGGGTAGACACTCAGGATACCGGCACGACACGCGCCTCTCGCACTGCACACTTTCTGGAAGTGCCCACGCCATCGCCCACCGCACCTGCGCCTCCGCGGCCGTGTCGAGCTGAGGCTCTATGAGCACAACCTGAGGTTCGGAGGAGGGAGGGTAGGGAGGAGTGGAGTATGGGCATGGGCACGCGAGGATGAATGACAGGAGCAGGGCGAGAGGCGAGCTGGTGACGGGAACGAGCGCACATGCCGGGCGCCGGCCGCTCCCGCCGGCTGACCCCCGCCGGCGCCAGAGACACACGAGGCGGGTGGGGACCTGAGGCAGACGCTGCTGAGGCAGACGCTGCTGAGGCAGACGCTGCTGAGGCAGGGGTGCGCCGGGGCTGCCAGCCACCGCTCCCCGCCGCAGCTGCAGGCGCCGTCCGCTTGCCAGCGCTGTCAGCCTGCCCTACGGGGGAGCCGGCGCCTTCCCCGCACCCCGCCCAGCCCTCGAAACTTCATTCGGTTATGAGTAGGGTGTAAGTAGGTTACGGGTGGGTTATGGGTGGGTTGCGATGGCTGCCCCGCCTCACGTGCTGCGCCTCCGTCAGGTTGAGCCCCGCGCCGCCCTGCTTGAGCTGTGAATGGCGGGATGGGGCAGGCAAGGGTGCCCAGGTCAGGCAAGGAAGGACCGCAACGCATGCGCCGCTGGGGGCCCCACGGCCCGAGCCAGGACGCCCACAAGCCCCGTGGCCTCTTCCATCCCCACAGCGCCCCCTGTCCCCCACCTGCAGCAGCAGCACCCGCGGCCGCACAGTAAGCGGCGCCGCGCCGGCGCCCGCCTTGCCGCCCCGGCCTGGCGTGCCGGCTGCTGCTCCCGCCCGCGGGCTCGTCAGCAGCGCTGGCCGGCCCCCGGCCTCCGCGCTCCGCAACCCCGCATCCCCTGCAGCCGCGCCGCCGCCCCGCGCCGCCTCGCGCTCGTAGTCCGCCGCGCTGCCGTAAGCGCCCCAGCCGCCGGGCCCCGGCGCTACGCCTGCGCCCCAGCCCGGACCGGCGGCAGGCTCTGGTCCGCTCGGCGCGCCGGTGCTGCCGGCGGCCGCAGCCTCGTGCCCTGGCGCAGCTGCACCTGGCGCCGGCGCTGGGGCTGCGACTGGGCCGTGGCCGTTGGCCGCATGCAACGTGCCGCCGCCGCCGCCGCCGTGCTCGTGCTCGTGACCGTGACCGTCCCCCGGCTCTGGCAGGGTCTCCTCGCCCGGGGCGTCCTCCAGCGCGTCCAGCTCATCCAGCTGGGGGCGCGGCAGGGGGCGCAAGGGAGAGGGGAGCGCGGGGTAGGGAGTCGAGGGTTGGGAGCAGGAGCGCAGGAGGGCAGGAGGGCAGGATTGCTTGAGGGCAGGAGGGCTTCAGGGCAGCAAGGCGAATCCAACGGCGTCTAGCTCATTCAAATGTGGGGCTGGCAGGGGGCGATGGGAGGCCATGGGCATGTGTCCAAAGGCCCCAGGAGGGCACGTGGGCGGGGACGCAGCTAGACAGCTGGCCATGTGGGTGTGTGCAGCAACCGCCGCCCTGGCCTGCAGGCATAACCTGCCAGCCACGCCCCAAACGCTTTGCTCGCGCCCGCCGCTTCCCCACAGCGGCTTCCTGGAACGCCGCCATGCCCTCCCCTTGCCCTGTGGGCCCCCGCGCGCCGCACGCGCATCGTCTTCACCCAGCTGCAGCGCCCCCTGCGCTGCACGGCCCCTTTTGCGCACCTCCGCGGGGTGGTCCTTGAACGCCGCCAGGGCCGCCGCCATGCCCTTGCGCCCGCGGGCCAGCACCGCCGGCACTCCGTTGGCGGTGAGCGCCGCCGCCGCCAGCTCCAGCAGGTCCAGCCAGCCGCTGAACACCAGGACCTGGGGGGCGTGGGGGAGCGAGGCAAACATGGCGAGGGCTATGGCGGTGAGACACGGGATGGGCGCGCCCGCGTGAGCTCCCTGGACATGGTGAGCAAGACAGCGTGCGAGTCGGGTACCAGGGCGGGCGCACCGCCGCAGCAGCCTTTCAGCCTATCAGCCCTGAGCCCTGAGCCATCCGCGCTCATGCATACCTTCGCGTCTGGCCCCTGCGCCAGCACCGCCCTGGACCGGAGCCCTCTCAGGACTGCGTGCTCTTGCACTACACAAGCTCTGGAAGCCCAGCCCCGGGCGCACACCGCGCACATGCACACCTTGGCGCCCGGGTCTCCTGCTAGCACCGCCTTGACCCTCCGCACCACGGCCTCCAGCTTGGTGCCGTAGCTGCCGCGCACAGCCGCCGCAGCCTCGCCAGCCGACCAGGGGTGGCCGCAGCCGTCGGCCGCGGCGCCCCCCGGGCCGCCGCCCTGGGCCGGGTCGGCGGAGTCGCCGGTGCCCGTGTCTATGAGCGCAATGTCGGCGATGTGGACCCTGAGGCAGGCGGTGAGGAGGTGGGGGATATAGGAGGGAGGAGGCGGTTGGGGGGTCATGCTCGTGCCTAGCTGTGAGCCTGTGCCTTCCATCCTATGAGCGCAATGTCGGCGATGTGGACCCTGAGGCAGGCGGTGAGGAGATGGGGGATATAGGAGGGAGGAGGCGGTTGGGGGGTCATGCTCGTGCCTAGCTGTGAGCCTGTGCCTTCCATCCTATGAGCGCAATGTCGGCGATGTGGACCCTGAGGGCTTGGGAGGGGTGCCAGGAGGGCAGGACGCAGCAGGCGATTGGGTGCTGCAGGCATCCTGGGCCCCCTTGCACCCTCCCATCCTGCCGAGGATGGGGTGGAGGCACCACGGCCCTTGTGTCATGTCGTACACAGGACAGTTGCACGAGGCCCGGCCCAGCGCGCACCTGGCGCGGCAGGTGGGGCAGGTGAGGCGCTTGGCGTGGTGGGGCGTGCTGGACGGCACGGTCTTGGCGATCAGCGCCTGGCGAAGGCGGGGGGGACAGGGGAGCGGGGGGGGCGTGGTGGGGAGGTGATGCCGCGGGCGGGCGGCCGCTGGGCCCCAGTGGTGCCGCAGGCTGAGCCCAAACACCAGCCTGGGCCTGCTCTTTCCCCTGCTGCTGCCACATATGAACATGTAGTCAAGTCGGATCCGAAGGTGCCTGTTGATCCGAGGTGCGAGCGAGCCCGCCTGCCGCACCTCGGAGCAGGCGGGGTGCATCATGTGGCCGCACGGCAGGATGACGGACGAGCAGCAGCGGCCGCCGGGCGCCGCCGCCGCCCCTGCCGCCGCTCCCCCCGCCCCGCTGCCGCCTGCTGCTGCCGCCGCAGCCCCGATGCCAAAGATGTCGATGGGCTCGTGGCAAATGGGGCACACCTCCAGCTCAAGCGCCGCATCCGCATCGGGCGCGGGCGAGCGCTCGGGCGGCGGCGGTGTGGCGCGCCGGGCCGCGCCGCCCGTTGCCGCCGCCGCGGATGAGGGCCCCACGCCCTCGCTGGCGCCGCCGGGCGCGCTGGTGCCCGCTGCTGCAGCTGCATCCGCGCCTGCCGCAGCTGCCGCAGCCGCCTGGTCACCGGCCGCTGCTGCCGCTGCCGCCACTGCCGCCGCTGCTGCCGCTGCCGCCGCCGCTGCCGCCACCTGCTCCTGGCGGCGCTGCTGGTGGCGCTGGATGGCCTCGAGCTTGCGCAGGTAGCTGTGGGGATGGAGCAAGGGGGCAGGGAGGCGGGAGGCGTGTGTGTGTTTGTGTGCGGCGCTGCGTGTGGTATTGCGTGCGGGTCACGTTCATGGCCTCCAGCCTGCTCAGGCAGCTGGCAGGTTTGGGGTGGTGCGCCGCATGACGCCGTAGAGAAGGGGGATGTACCATGAGAGTAACGAACTAGTTGCGAACCTCCGAGCGAGGAAGGGGAGCATTTGGTGAGTGGGTCCGGCGGGAAGGGGCTGTGCGGGAGGCCACAAAGCATGCCGCCCGCCCCCCGCAGCCGCGCAGCAGCCCCAGCGGCGGCGCCTCACCGCAGCGTGCCCAGCGTCCGCCGCAGGTCGGCCTCGGCGGTGATGCGGTCGTGCGTGAGGTCCACGCTCTTGGCCTCGACCTTGGCGGGCAGCAGCTTGAGGTTCTCCTCATGGGGGGCGATGGGCTCGCCTGGGGGCCAGGA
>BDDC01001953.1:0-18034 GCA_001662425.1 Chlamydomonas sphaeroides | reverse complement strand
GTGCCCCTAGGGAAACTGGACCTGCCCGACCCTAGGCGGGAGCGGCCTCGGGCATCCCCCCATACCTCGCACAGACAGCTGTCTCGAGCTGTGGCAGTCCTGGTCTTGCGCGGAGGTATGGGGGGATGCCCGAGGCCGCTCCCGCCTAGGGTCTGTGCCGTAGTGGTCGTGCAAGGAAGGCTGGTCTTGACCCACCTCAAGGCCGGGGCGGGGGCCCCGGGAACGCGACCTACACCCCTGTGGAGGTGCGGCCGGGGCGGAAGGCTGCTTGGCTTGCCACCCACGGACTGGGTGGTTTGGTGGGATTTAAGTTTAGGCTGACGGTTTTGTGGCATTGAAACAGGCGGCGGGTTGGTGACAGGGAGAGGAGACGAAGGGAATGGCAAGGTTGACCCCTTCAGCCGACTCAGTCCCATGTCTCCTGGGCCGGCATGGCCACAGCGTGCACAGGTGCGTGCATAGATCCAGCCTTGGTCTGCAGCCCGCAACCTTCGCCGGCTCTCGGGTTACAGTCCTGAGTTCCCTTCCCCTGCCGCCCCAATCCAGTCCCGGCCAATCACCCCCGCTCGCTGCGCCCCACGGCCACGGCCTCTGTCGGCCCCCGCTCTCACCTTAGGGAACCGCTGCAGGTCTCGAGAAGCATACAAATTGGGTATGTTCAAACATAGGAACACCTCAACATGACACGACACGCGCGGCATTGAGTGTGTGCGTCGATGTACCATCACATCGGGGAGCTGAGGGCCTAGGGTCCGCAGGGGCCACCTAGGTGCGTGGGCCGGTGGTGGGCGCACAACGGTCCACTACACACCAGGCACAGCGATCTCGAGTTCCAGTTTGAAAGTGCTCCTAGGTTGCTTCCGGCACCCGGTGAATGGATCTGCTGTAACAGTTGCAAATCAACAGTCGCTTAGCCGGCATATGGGGTGAGCGGTATCGACATCAAGGATTGCTTCATTGGGGTGAAGGCCAACAGGCCCGCAAAAACTGATGATATGCGCTTCTGTGAGGTGTAACCGCGGATCTCTTTAGTAAAAGGCGAAAGAGATATACGAAACGTGTACACCTCAGCGCTGTTAGTCACCACATTGCACCAGCGGGACCACCCTCTGAGCCACTAGCACGGTCCCCGGCTGTGGTGGCGATGGTGGGTATGACATTGTCCCCGCGAGCCACTGCGCCATGCAGGTGCGGTGCATTCCAATCAAGGTCTGCGCTCCAAACGGGGCTGCTGTTGGGCTTTCGGAGGCGTTATGAGCAGTCGGTACGGTTTCGGGGGCCTTGGGGTTGGGCCACGGGTTGGGCGAGCTGGGGGAGACTGCAGGGTTTCGTGTGTTGACGTTTGCTGGCTGGCTGGTGACATCCGAACATCCGCTTTCCGTTGCTGCTGTGATGCAGTGCTGCAGTGACAGGTTGTGGGTGAAGACGTGTGAAGCCTTCCGCAGTCAGCTGCCGACAGCTCGCCGACTCCCTTCCCTGCTTCTCCGCAGCCCTGCTATCACAATAAATGCTGAGTGATGGCATCCGTTGCTCGCGAAATTTGCCACGGCGCTGCGACTTGGTAGGAGAACACCGCATGACTGACAAACATCGTCGCGGCCGTGATAGACATCGCGGATGACAGGTCGCGCATCAACCCGGCGACGTGCTGCTCTCTGCAAATGGTAGCTCTTAAGCACCGCACGCGCTGTCGCTGGCACACAGTGCTCCTACTCTTCCGCGCAACTCGTGACCCACCTTGCGGCCCGTGACCTCCTCAGAGGCCCGCAGTGCTCACCCAATCTTCCCACCGCTCTCCTCAGTCAGCCTGCCTTACGTCTATCCACCTACCACATCAGCCGCAGCATCTCGCCTTCTCGACCCTCGGCTCTCATTCCACAGCATCCAACCATCCCAGCAGCAACCCGTTCGTTTGCGCCGGCCGCCAAGCTGCTGCCCGGCGCCCCCGCCATGGCGCTTCAGCCCCGTACCCTCGCGGCGCTGCTGTTACTCTTCTCCATGCCGTTGTCCCTTGCACAAGACCTGGTGAGCGAACCTGTCCTGGCTGCTGTTGCCGCCCGCGGACGCGCACGGCTCAGCAATCCGCAGTCAGCCCCCCCCCTCATCGCCGCCGACAAGCGCACGGCTTCATCTTTATGCGCGCGCGCTTGTGCGTACTGGTATTTAGCTCGTGCATATCATCAACTGTCTGCCATCGACCCACGCGTGCTGTCCCCAGCAGCCCCAACCCTCGCCGCCGCCTTCCCTGGCCCCCGTCTTCCCTGCCGCCAGGTGCCCCTGGATGGAGGCTTCACCGCCCCTGACGTCATCGACCCAGCCACGATCCTCGCTGGCAGCAGCGGGCTGGGCCTGGGGCTGCTCCGCCGCGACGACTCGAGCCGCCTGCTCGGCAGCGTCACCAACTTCATGGGCGAGCTGCAGGTACGGTAGGGGCAGGACATACCCGCCGGGTGATACGCCCGCACGCAACTGTACCAACACAACGTTGCGAAGTGTTGTTGTGATACGAGATGGTTCGATCGCGAGCTGCGCTGTGCTAGGTTCCGGGCAGCGGGCGAGATGCTGGCGGCGGAGCTCGGCCGGCAGGGGCCTGCACCAGCCTCGTCGTGTGCCGGGCCGCCCAGCGCCCTCGCTGGCTGCTGCGCGGGGCCCAGGGCCAGGGCGCCCACCCATCCTGCGCCGCGCCCGACATCCTGACCCCTCTGCCCCCGCAGTTCCCTGGCCCCGCCGTCGACGCCATCACCGCCGGCTTCGGCAGCGGCCTGGCCGAGGGTGGGTCGACAGCTGTGCCAAGGCCGCCGGCGCAAGCCGCATGGTTGGGGCTCGCAATCAACGGGGGGCTGTTGTGCGGCCGCCACGGCCCGGCCGCCCCCGGGGCACGCTAAGCTGCTGAGCAGGGTTGCGGCCGCTCGGCGCGCGCCCTAATAGGCCAGCGTTCAGCTCAAGTCTGACCCCCCCCCATTCCACACCCCACCGCCCCGCCGCCCTCCTCAACCTGTACCTCACGCCCGTCCCCGCTGACGCCCTCACCGACCCGCTGCCGCCCCTTGCCCCCGTCTGCCCTCGCTGCGCCAGGCTGGGGCGTCCGTGAGCTGGTCAGCGGCCCCCGCACCCTTGGCACATGGGAGGGTGAGCCCGGGCAACAAGCGGGCACACAGGGGCCACACGGCACGCGGCGGCCGCACCGCAGCGGTCTTGCGTGCGCAGCGGCGGCCCCCCTGCCCCCGTGCGTCACCCCTGCCTCCCCGCCTTCCTGTGGGGTGCCCGCAGTGCCCCGCCTGACGACGCCCGGCGACGCGGCCGGCCTCTTCAATGACATGGTGCGGCCGCCTCGTAGCTATGTGTAAGAGTGTAGCTGAATGTGAATGCTGCATTCTGCATGTGCATTGCTGGCGTCTAGGAGTTGGCAAAACGGCGGGGTCAACGGGTCATCCCGCTTTGGATTATGGCAGGGCGCAGTTGGAGCAGGAGTCCTGGAGGGAGGCCAGCAGGGCCGGGGCTCGTCCGTCCCACTTCCCACCTCAAGCGCAGCCTTCCCCCGTCCCTCCGCTGCCCTGGCTCCTGCGCCCGCAGGTGCAGTCCAGCATCGAGCGCACCACCGACAGCCTGACCGATGTGCTGCCCGGCTGGTTCGTGCGCTCCTCCGGCACCAACAACGACAACAAGAAGGACGACGGCAAGAAGCAGGATGACAAGAAGGACGACGGCAAGCAGCAGGGCGACAAGCAGGGTGATGTCAACAAGCAGGACGATAAGCAGCAGGATGACAAGAAGCAGGAGGGCGACCTGGTCTTACTCAGCGGTGAGGCTGGAGGCGGCGGCGCGGGCGGGGTCAGCTGCGCCCTGCTTGCCTCCCATGCCCGGCCCCAACCAAACGCCCGCCAGCACCCGGCAGCCACTGCGGGCCTCCCATGCCCGGCCACGCCAAGGCTTCCTGGCCCTGGTCTGATCGTGCCCACGCCCGGCCGCTACACGCCCCAGCCCTGGTCCACAACCCGCCGCATGCCAAACCCACCCACTCCCGCCCAACCCCACACGCAGGCTGGTCCCCCGCCAGCCAGCGCCCCCGCCGCTACACCGCCGGCCGCGACCTGCCGCCGCTCAGCCAGGCCAGCCGCGGCGACATGGCCAAGTTCCAGCAGCAGCTGGCGGGTGAGGCGCGCAGGGTGCGCTGGCGCTCTGGATGCGCTGGGGCGCAGCGCCGCCGGGCCTCCCATACCGCTGCGCTGCCGCTGCCACCTCCCTCGTCCCCCCATCTTTCTCTCCGCCCCTGTGCCTGCGGCCCGCTGCCCGCTTTGGCCCCGCCCCACGTCCCAGAGGACTGGATGGCTCAGCTGGACGAGCGCGAGAAGGAGCTGGCGGCGCAGCGCAAGGCGCTGCAGGACTGGACCAACGCCCAGGGCAAGCACCTGGACAAGAGGCAGAAGGTGCGTTTTCCGGATGTGGCAACAGCAAGTGACACGACGCGCGGCGCGTGTATGCGTGTGTCCAGAAACTTGTAACATGTAGTGAACACGACCCCCGCGTGTGTGTGGGGGGGGGAGAAGTGTGTGCGTGCGTGGCGGCTCCGTCCGCGGTGCTGCCCTGCAGCGCCGTTCCCAGCCGGCCCCGCCAGCCATCGCAGCTGCCAGCCCGCGCCACCGAGCCCGTGCCGCCGAGCGGTGTTGGGCCCTGGGCCTGGGCCCAGGGCTCGACACCTGACCTGGCTGCCGACCGCCCCGTGCTGCTGCAGGAGCGCGTAAACCAGCAGTACGACCGCATGATTGAGCAGGCCTGCCGCGAGTACGGCCTCGGCAGGTACGGATCCGTACGGACGGCACCGGGCAGCGCGGGGCAGCACACCGGACCGCGCTCCCCTGCCCCGTGTCCGCACCCCACGCTCAGCGCGCGACCCTCCTGTCCCCATCCCCGCCCAAACCCCAACCCCGTGCCTCTGTGCAGGTTCTTCTCCAACTTCTCCTCCTCGCTCGACACGCTCAGCCCCGCCTACTCCCAGCTGTACGCCACGTACGGCAACCTGTACGGACGGCAGTACGAGGGTCTGAGCCGCGAGGGGACCGACTACCTGGAGCGGGTCTGCTGCGACCTCATCACCGGTGGGGCGGCGGCGCAACCCGCAGCACGATTGGGCTGCTGAGGCAGCGCAGTGTTGTTAAACCCTCATCCCTGATTGGGCAGGCCGCGTCTGTTGACGTCACGCGCACCGCCAGGCCGCATCACCAGGCTGGCACTGGCACATCCATCCTAGGCCGCCGGCGGGGTCTTTTGAGCTCACGGCCTCGACATTTGTGCCCGCACAAAGCCGAGCTCACCGGCCACCCACCGCCACCCCGGTCGCCACGCCTCCTCGCCTCCCACGCCTTCCACCCGCAGCCAAGAACTACGGCCTGGGCGCGGGCAAGCTCACGGAGCAGCGCACCGCGGAGCTGGAGCAGCAGCTGGCGGAGGTGCAGGACCAGTACACAGAGCTGGGCGCGGCCAACCGGCCCTTCCGCACCAACACCAAAAGCCCCAGCCCCAGCCCCTCGCGCCGCGCGCCGCCGCCGCGTCGCCAGGTAGGCCGTCGGGCTCCCTGCACTCGCCGCTTGGCCCTCGGAGTCGCCAAGTCCCGAGCCCCACGCCCTCCACTCCGCCTGTGCAGCGAGCGCGCCGCGCCCCCACCCCTGCACGTCCCCACCCTACGCCTCGGCCCCTCACCGTCCCCTCCCCTCCCCTCCCTTGCTGCCGCACGCCAGGCCCCTGCCCCCGCGCCCAAGGACAAGTGCGACGCCTCCGCCTGGCTGGTCTTTGCGCTGGGTGACAACGGCAGGCAGCAGGCCAACAGCCTGAGCCGCATGGATGAGGCCGTCCGGGTGAGGGCCCCCGCGGGTGCTCTAACACATGGCACGTGAAGCTTTGCTGATGGCGCGTGTAGCTTTGCAGCACACGCCGCATGAGTGGCAGTGTGTTCGTAAAATCAACCTATGCCCGACACACGACAGGCGGATGTAGTGTGTGTAGCGCGCCCCGCCATGTGGCGGGGGCCGGCGGGCTAGCTGCGCGGGGCGGACGACTGCGACCCTGATGCCGGCGTGACGACGACGCTGGCAGCGTGCAGCTCGAAGGGCCCTTCCACGGCCGGTCGCGCCGGATGCCCTGCCCCCCATCCCCATCTTCGTGTCTCCTCGCCGCCCCTGGGAGCCCCATGTGGATGTCCCCTCGCATCCCGCGCAGGAGCTCAACCGCAACCTGTCGCAGCAGGCGGCGCAGGCGCAGAAGCAGCTCGACGAGCTGCAGAAGCAGTACGGCCGGCCCGCGACCCGCGCCG
This sequence comes from Chlamydomonas sphaeroides, assembly GCA_001662425.1. NCBI lineage: Eukaryota > Viridiplantae > Chlorophyta > Chlorophyceae > Chlamydomonadales > Chlamydomonadaceae > Chlamydomonas > Chlamydomonas sphaeroides. The sequence goes on along the minus strand of BDDC01001953.1, from coordinate 11,727 downwards.
ACGGCTTCGCCAGCGGCGGCGGCGCCGGCGGCCTTTTCGCGGCCGGTGGCCGGCACTAAGCGGCAGGGCGGCGGGCAGCGTCACGGGCGCTTCTGGGCCCCGCTGCGGTGCGCTAGTGGGAGTGTACGGTGTGGGTGCTTTGTCTGCCGGGGCGTGGTGTCGGCTGTCCAGGCTCCGGACGGGGATGCATGGAGGTGTGTGGCGGTGGGTTGTTGCAGCTGAGGGGAGGTGCGCGTGCAGGTCTCTGACTGTGATAGGCTGGGCACAGGGTCTGATTGGGACGTGATCTGCGCACTTGCGCCGCGCTTGCAGTACGGTAGTTGGTTGCCCTGTGATACGCTGCAGCCGTGACCTTCAGCGCAGCGGTACGAGGGGGGCTCCGTGACACCTTCTGTTTGTACTGTCGTACACGAGGAGTCAGACGCCCCACCCTGGTTGGGGGTGCGCCGTGCGCGCTCCTATGAGGGGCTCCAACGGCCGAACGTGTCGGTGTGGCCCGAGCGGTGTCTGTGCTGCTGTTGCGTCGATCCTATGTTCAATCGAGTAGCAGCCTTCGAAGTAGTAGCCGGGGTATTGCCTAGCCGTCGGTGTGTGGTAGGGCCGTTGCAGTTGAGGTAGGGCGACCGTGGCAGCTGCACCGATGGTGGTTGCGGGGCCACCTGGCAGCATGATTGTTCCGATGTTGCAGCACGCAGGTGGGGCGCATGTAAGGCGCATGTAAAGCGTTTGCCGCAGCCGCTCAAGACCCGCGCATGTGCCGGCGCAAGGCTGCTGGCACGCTGCCACCGGAGGGGGGCCAGCGCGCCAGCCCATGGGCACCGCCGCTGGCCGTGAACTGACGGCGGTAGCAAGGCCCCACGCCGCAGCAAGGCTTCCCCCAACCCCTGATAAGGGAGTACGCCATATCGATGCAGCCCCGCAGCTTGTGGGCAAAGCACGGCAGCCCAGCGTGTGGACAACGGTTGCGGTGGGGCCCCCGTGGGGGGTAAGGGTACCGGTAGATGCAGGCAGACCCGTCAGCAACCCACCATCGCTACAGCGACTTGGGACCACGAACCTGGCTCACCCCGGGTTCCCGTGCGCCCCATCCTTATATATCAGCGCTGAGGTGTACACGTCTCGTATATCTCTTTCGCCTTTTACTACAGAGTTCCGCGGTTACACCACACGGAAGCGCATATCATCTCTTCATGCGGGCCTGTTGGCCTACACCCCAGTCAAACAATGCCTCATCTCCACTGATTACCAGACCCGACACACACAGGTCATGTACGCGTGCGGTCGTGCCATGGATGTGGATTGCAACGGAGCGAGTCCAACCTTGTAACCCAGGGTTGTCCGCCTGTGTGGGTCCCGGGGGACGACCAGAGCTCCAGCACAGGGTATGCGGCACAGCGCCGACCCATCCCTTGGCTTTCCTTGGGGAGCTGCTATTGGTACCGTATCTCTACCCGAAGTGCAGAAGCGGCCTCCCACGCTGCGTGTCACGGCCGAGGCGGGGCCAGGCAGGCGGGCTTTGGCACAGTTGTGCACGGCTGAGGACGCGAGAGCGATTGCGGTACTGGCATCCAAAGAATCGTGGGGGCAAGGCCTGCGTGTGGCCGCCCAGCCAAGCATGCCCTACGTGGCCCGCCCGGGCGAGGACGGGGAAGGCAGAGGTGCCTTGACCATGCCAGGTTGTGTGCGTACGGCAGTGCGTACGGCGGACTTTTTCTGCTGCGGACACGAGCTGCACACCCGTAAGATTGTTGCACGGCAGCTTTTGATCGCGCGTCGCGCACCTGAAACGAGCAGGCCAGAGGGCCTCGCAGGCTGTCAGTTGCGGAAGCGTCGAAAGCCCTTTACTTCTTGCACAAGCACGTCAATCGATGTCCATGAGCAACATGAGCATACTGAGGGGCTCGGCACTGTGTGCAGCGGGACGGGCTGTCACTTGCAGAAGCCGGAGCCTTGCATGGCCGCGCTGGCGTTGCGTCGCTGCTGCTAGTGCGACACCAGCTACACCTCTTCCTAGTGAAGATGAAAAACGTCACACGTTGAGCCAGTTCTACGGCTCAACAAAGCCGGTTGAGGCCGTGCCGCAGCTTGACCACGCCGCTCGCAGACGACAGCGAGTCGTGGATGAAATTGTGCAGGTATTGGTGCTCGTAGGCTTGTGCACGGAGTCACCCCAAGGCTTGGCCCCAAACCCTGGCGCCGTCCCGGCATGCCACATTCCGTAAACCTCCCCTGCGCCTTCCCCACCTGTGCAACCCCGCGACTACAGGCCGGCAAGCGGCAGGGCACCGCAGAGGCGCAGCTACGCGATAACCTGGACAAGCTCGAGAAGCTCATACCGGAGCTGGTGCCGGACGTCAACAAGATGCGCGCCGCGGACTGGGTACGCGCTGGGGTGCGACGGATAGCCAAGGGGTGCAGCGCAGCTCCGAGGGGCAGAGCAGCTGCGGCAAGCTGTGCCTCGGTGTATGCCCTCGGCGACCCCGGCCTGACATGGACCCTGCACGGCGGCTCCCCACAGGCCACCTTGGCCAAGGACGTAAACAAGGTGGGCCATGTTTGTTCGGGCGCAGCAAAGGAGGCATAGACATGCGTGTGATGAGTGAGCCTCCCAAGGCCAATGTAGAGTGCATATCGAACGGCCGGATATTGCCAGGGCTCGCGGTAGCTTCTGCTGGCGCTGCACCGGCTTCGCGCGGGGGCAGGTGCGGCGGCTGCCGCCGGGCGCATTGTTGCGTGTGAGGAGCCCAGTTGGCGTACACGGCCGTGCGCCTCCTTATGCCGTACACTGCCGTACAGGTGGTGACCATGCTGGTCGTCATCAAGACCGCCTATCCGGGTGGGGCTGGGGGCGCAGGGGCGCAGGCTCATGCGGACGTACGCGAGAGGAAGTACAAGATGTCTAGGTGCTGCTGCAACAGCCGCAGGCACACACCTTGACCGCCCGCTCCCCTGCCTCTTCCCCTCCGCCCCCTTCCCCAGGCGCCAACGTGGGCCGCATCGTGGCCCGCGCGCCCAAGCTGCTGCTGCAGTCGCCCGAGGCAATGGCGGCGGACGCGGCGGTGGTGGGTCGAAGGCCCTCGGGCAAGGGGGGCGGGCCAGGGAGGACGTGCGACAGGGGTTTGGTCCTGCGGCCGCAGCAACCGGCCGTGGCGGCTGACGCAGCTGTGGTGTGTCAGGAGCACGGGGTTAAGGCGGCGTCCAGCGGCCAGCCGCGGCCGACGTGTGCTATCCGGCCCGCCGAGCGACGGCCCCGCCTTTGCCCCTTGTCCGCCAAACACCTGCGCCCTCCCCAGGTCCGCAAGGTGCTGGCGTCTGCGGTCAACCCCGACGCCATCATCGAGGAGGTGGGCAGGCCGTGCATATGGATTGCAGGGTGGTTGTGTGCTGGTTGATAGCCTCCAGACCCCGGCATGCGGGAAGGGGGGTGAAGGGGAAGGAGGACCGCGCATGCCGCGGTGGCAAGGCACTGGAAAGCCCTTGTGCTGCCCCTGTCCCTCGCCCGGCGCCCCCCGCCAGGTGCCGTACCTTATGAACCCCGCGGCGCTGGCGCAGTCACTGTCCAACGTCAGCCGCTGGTGGGTTGGGGTTTGCGGTGCTTTTAGTGAGCAACCTGTAGTTTGGGTTCATGCGGTTGATGTAGCCTAGCTGCCAGCAGCGTGTCAGTCCAAGGGCAAGATTTGGCGAGAGCATGCGCTCGGGAACTTCAAGCCGATGGTGCGTTTCACTATTGGGGCGCATGCTGGCATTGTAGCAGTGTAGCTGCCAGCGGCTCGTCGAGGGAGCGGGGGAGCTTTGTCCATGAAGGCTCTGTCCGGGGAGCGTGCTGTCGCGGGCGCGGCATGCCGGTAGCAGCCATGTCGCAGGCATCCGTAGCAACAGCCCTGAGCGGTCCGCACTACTGCAGGTGCGGCTCCAGGTCCATGCCACTGCTGGTAGCACCACGTCGTCGTCAACACGCCGGTGCTTTGGGATGGAGCCCGCGCCGCGCCGTCGCGGGGTGTGTGCGCTCCACAAGGCGTGGTCAGCCACCCCATCCCGCCACCCCGCCCCGCCACCGTCCCCATCCCGCCCCAAAGGTACAACACCAAGGACCCGGTGGCCATGATCGCCAAGAACCCCAAGCTGCTGCTCAACGTGAGCCGCACGGGTGCCTGCGCTGCGCACCATTGCGCAGTGCTATTCGGCGATCGGTGCCGTTGTCGCCCCCCCGGGCTCGTGGGCTGCCACCGCTGCCGTCCCCCCGCCGGGGCCGCCGCGGCCGCGACGCATGTTGTCTGGGGAGCCTCGTTACCGCCGCAGGAGCTGGGCGGGGAGCGCTGAGGTGGCCACACCGAGACCGCTGCGGACCCCGCCGTGCCCGTCCGCGCCTGGCCGCAAGGATCGAAGTCGCGGCCTAGGCCGAAGCCCGTTGAGCCCCGGCCCACGTACCCGCCCCCTCGCTCGATCCCCCAGGTGGAGGAGGCGGACCTGGAGGCGGACCCGCTGTACGGTGAGGTGAGTCATCGTACGGCAAATGCCGTGCGCGGCTTGTGCGACCCATGCCCACGGGGGTGCCGTAGCAGCAAAGCGGCGAGCGCGACGCGGCGGCGCCGCGCGCTGGGGCCGCGACTGCTGCCGTGGCCTTTGCACGCCCGCAATGACATCAAGCCTCCCGCGCTGACGTGTGCGCTCCCTCCTCGCCTTGGCATCGTCCCCGGCGCTTGCAGCTGACCACCGCCGGCTGAGCGAGGGCTCCGCGATCCGGGCGAGCCGCGGCTCCTGGCCCGCACTCCGCGATACCTGGAGACGCGGCTGGAGGCCATCGGAGGCCATTGGAGCGCCAGGCGCGCGCGCGGGGGCTGCTGCGTGCCGGCCACGCCGGCCACGCACCGGCCCATGACACGCTAGGGCTCTCCGGACCTTCCATCGTGGCTTGTGACCCCCGTGAATGTGGTACTCTGGTATCCGGTTGCTGCTTGTAGTTTGGGTGTCGGGGGGTGACGCTATGCGAAGCGCCTCGCGGCAAGGGCCCTGGCCGGTGGCTCGGCGCGCTGAGCCGCGATCCTCTCTGTGCCACCGCGCCGCCTCTCGCCCCCGGCACCCCCGGCCCCACTCGCCGCCGTCGTGCCGGCCCGGGTCAGGCCTGTCCCTCAACCTGTCCTGCATCGACACGTGGGACTTCGGGCAGCAGATCGGCAGCCCCTCGCAGCCGCCGCAGCCGCCGAGGGCGGAGGGCGCCGCAACGCGCGCACCGCCGTCGGCGGCTGCGGCGTAGCGCTGCAGCCGCCGGCGCGCGCGCTGGAGCCGTTGACGGCGGAGCGAGGGTGCGGGATGCGGACCGGGGCGTGCTGGGGCCGTGAGAGCGAGAGACGAGAGCAGCTAACTGTGGGGGGGGGCGAGTCGGCGGGCTGAGCGGTTGTGAGAGGGTGTTGGGCTGAGAGATGGCGAGCAGTGCGCTTGCACCGCCCGCACTTGCCGGCGCCGCCGCTGCTGCCGCCACCGCTGCTGTTGCCGCGCCCGGCCTCGTGTGCCGCCAGGCGACGCCATATATGTGGAGGACGAGCTGCCCGAGTGGAAGCGCAACGCGGCGGCGGCCCGGGAGGCGGCTGCTGCTGCCGCCGCTGCTGCCGCCGCCGCTGCCGCAGGACCGTGGCCGGCCGCGGCGGCGGCGGCGGCGGCGGCAGGGTCCTGACGGGAGCGGCAGCAGCGGCGGCGGTGTGAGCTGCGCAGCAGGCCGTGGAGGCTGCGCACTGCGCACGCGTTGCCGTGAGCTGGTCGTGTGTTTGTGGACTGGGCTGTGAGCTTGGTGGCGTGGGGGTGCTGTGTGTGGGGGCTCCGGCCTACTGAGTGGTGTGTACCGTATGCCTGCGAACCATATTGCGAGCAGCTAAGGGTGCGGCAGGCATCTAACTGCGGGGGGGTTATCGGCGCATACCAATCCGGTGGGCGCGTTGGCGTCGTCGCGGGCTGCTCGGGGCGGTGCATAGATGAGCATGTGTACTGCGGCGCAGCGCGAGGCGACGCGCCGTGGCTACGACACAGCCTATGCCAGCACGACGGACGAGGAGCGCTGTTGAAGGCAGCGGCTGCAGGCAGGACGCCGCTCGGTGGCATGCCTTGTGTACCAGTAGCAGGTTGTACAGTAGGCGGGCAGCTGCTGGTGACGCCTGTGTGCGGGGTTCGTGCTGTCCAGCCAGGTGGGTTCCAGCAAACACTTGGCCAACGTTTGATACGGAAGCGTCAGCGGTAAGCCTGTAACCCTGCAGCCTTCTCCCGTGGCCGCACGCGCCCTGCCTACCACTGGGGCCCCTCTGCGGCAGCGCGGCCACGCCCTGCGGCTCGGGCGCCCATTCCTGCATTCGCTACAGAACGCGTGGTCCGGAGGGGCGAGGAGAGCGTGTCACCACATATGGCTGTCGTCCTCGCCCGGCCGTCTGTTGTCGCGGTACGCGGCCGCAACTGCTCCTAACTGCTGCACGTACCGCGGCCTTGAGGGATTGGAGACGCAAAGTTTGGGGCCCTCTGCGGCCCATGTGTGCCAGAGCGTCGCTGGGGGCTGCGCGTGCTCGAGCTCGCATGATTCGAGACATCACACACTGCGTGGCTGGGGTAAGCGATGGCCTCCACTAACGGCCCCGTCGACATGGTGCGTCGCTGCCTAGCCCGTCTTGCACTGCGCTTCCGCCCGCCTGAGCTCAATTTCCCGGCGTTGCAGGCGGCCCGGGCCGCCCCCGCGCAGGGCTTTTCCCGGGTGGTGCCCCCGGCGGCTCCGCTCGGCGGCCTAAGCGTCCGCCCTTCAGCCCTCGCCCGCCTGGTGCGCTCTTCTATACCCTCCCCGGTACGCCCGCTCGCCGCCCTCGCCGCCCGCTGGCATTGCCTGCTACCTCTGACCGTTTCCCCCCTGCCCTGGCTCCCAGGCGCTTTCCGCGGGCCGGCCACCCGTGGCTGCTCCCCAGGGCGGAGCGCCGCGGCCCGCCTTCCCCCCCTCCCCCTTGTAAGCCTAACATGGGTTACCCGCCTCCTGCTCCGCCTTTCCTCCCCACACCCCCTCCAGCCTCACCTGGCTCGCCGGGTGGGTGGGCCTTCGCGCGCTCCGTCCGCGGCCTAGCGCCGCTCTATTCTAAGCAGCAGCAGTTATGTTACGTAGCTTATCGTTAATAGCAGCAGCTCAGCACGGGGCGCGTCCTGCCCCAGGTCTTGGGCTTGCACCGTACGGCCGCGCTCCCATGCGGGCCGAGCACTTAAGCAACGCGTGTTGTCTAAGTTTAAGCGCGCCGTCCGTACTCGTGCTAAGTATTGTTGGGCGTGGCCCAAAGCACGTAACCCCACACCCACGCCATAGCCTGCCGTCCCCTTTCTGCCTGCACACCACCCCCGCGCAGCGGGCTCCTCTCCACACCTCCCCGCCTGGGGCGCCACGAGGCTTTCAGCGCCACACTATAAAGCACGCCAGCAGCCGGAAATGTGGGCGCATCGGTTGGCGCTGGGCCGCGTTGGGCAGCTGCGGGCCCGGCAGGAGCAGGTCCGCTCTCTCGGGCCAAACAGCGAGCTACCCCTGCCGTCCCCTGCCCACCACGGCGTTGGGCTACAAGGCCAGGAACGCCACCAGGTGCCGCTAGGCAAGACGTTATACATGCATGTCTCGCTGTGCCACGCAGTGTGTGACTAGTGCGGCGATGACGATATCCGTCAGGCTCAGGTGCCGTAACGTGTCCCGGGCTACGCGCGTCACCGCTCGTCCGCCGCCGTGCCCAGGGTAGGTACGCCGCCCCGTGCTACTGTATATTTACATGTGCCATGCAATGTGCGGCTGGGGGTATAGGCGATGGAGGTAGCGCAATTTGCTCCCGCCCGGACGCGAAGGGCGCGAGTGCCCGTCGAGCTGTTGCTTCCAATGTGAATCCGCGACGGTTGCGCTGCCCTGGTTGTCCTTCGCATACAGCTATATTTGCATATCAGCAACACGATTTGTGGGGCGTGCTACAGTGGTTTCAGACAACTTCAGGATCCAGCGTTTCGTTCGCAATCGCCTAAGTTGCAAGCGCCGCTCAGACATCATCCTAGACATTAACCATTCGTCATACTTGTATTCTGCGAACATATCATACTCTTAAGATACAGGCAGCCGCGCCCGCTCGTTACCAAGGAGCCCAAGCGACGCGCTCAAAGCCAACACGCGCCCTTCTCCTTATCCCCGCCATACTTGTATGGACTTGTCATAACGTAGCAACTGCCCCGCATGCGCACAACCGGGAGCTCGCCGCACTGGACGGCGGGAATGGCCAACCTTCTTGGCCTGGCTGCGCTACTCGGCGCCGCGCTTCTTACAACGCAAGCACTTGCACAAGAGCTTTTTAATGAGAAGGGTACGCCCTAAGCCTGCGGCTGTTCGTCACCTATGTTTAAATTGCACCTGTTGCGAGCAGTGCCTCCGCCCTGCGACTGTAGGCAGATTAGACGTCATGGCTGGCCTCTACATAGACGAGAGGTGCGGCGCTCACTTGCCCGCCGTTGGGTGCTGCGACTCCCGGCAACAGCCGGCCCGCTTCCCCCGACGTGTTGCACTGCGCTGCAGCCACGGCAACCAGCTTCTGGACCTCCTTCCGCACCTCCTTCCCACTCCCTTCCAGCCGCAGCTATATGCTGCGCACTGCGTTCCACACGTGCCGCAACCCAAACCAGAACGTTCCTCCCTGTCTTATTACCCTTCCAAACGAGCAGGGTTCCTGGATGCTCCGGCCTCCACATCAAGGAGGAGATCGCATACTTCACGCCAGTAGATACAAACAACACGAAGGATGAGGCCGCACCATGGAGGGTGATCGCCAGGGGCGAGGACCTCGTTCAAACATTCAACGTGCGTGTTGAGCCGTCCCCGGCTGTACCTCGCCATGCCGAAGAACCTCGCGCTTTTCTTGATTGTTGTGCCAGACCACCTTCCGGTCCGGAACGCAATTGAATTCTCTCCGCATGCTGCATTTTTGGCCCTCCCCCAGATTGCTACGGGTGACTTGGCCAACGTCACTTTCCGCAGGACCAATAGCACTGGCCGACGGATGTTGAGTGACCAGCCCAGTCTAGATGTATCAGATTCGGTTGTGGGCTTCCAAACGACCGAGACCGCGCCAAAGGAGGTGTACACGGGCGATGTCATAGATGTCAATAGCACTATCTACATTATCTCAACATGCGGCTGGCCAGCGGCGGCAACCAAGGAGGTGAGCGGCATGCTTACGTGGCTGCAGCTAGGTTGGCGCGCATGACGGCCCTGTCCTGATCTTCCCCACCCCTTTGCACCCGGGCCCTCACGCCTCGCAGCAAGTGGAGAATATGTTCTTCAACAACGACTTCAACATCAACGGGTACCACCGCACATGCTCGTATGATAAAGTGACGTACGACCACAGCAGTGACGTAAACCGCCCGCGGAACCTGGTTATTGGCCCCATCGAGGCAAGCCAGGCTGCTGAACGAGTTTTTGGCGTTTGTTTCCCTCAGTCAAGCCCGTTCTCAACAGGAGCCAACGGCCTCCCACGTCCTTCCTTCCAGGTGCCCTGCTCCGGTGTCGTGTCGAGCGGCATTCTGCGCTACAACTACGACGGCTCCGTGAACTGCGGCGCTGCCGAGCAGTTTGCGTGGCGCATGGCCGGCGAGGCCGAGGCGCGCAGGGTGAGGACACCCACACCCACAGCTCCGCGTCAGCCAGCGTGTCCCGCCTCGGCGTCCCGCGGCCTCACCGAACTTCGTGGCCCACCCTCACTTGCCTTCCCCTCCGCTGCCCCGCCCACTGCGCAGCTTGGCTACGGCGACTGGATGGACAACGGCCAGCGCCGCCGCATTGTCACCATCCTCCCTCGCAACGTGAGCCACGTCGCGTTCCAAAGTATGGGTTCCTCAACCCCCCGCGTGACCGCTTGTTAGGAGATGCCGCTGCCCTGCTTGGGCCCGCTGTCTACCTGTAACACGCCTTCCACATGCACCACAGGTCAAGTGTGGCTGGGCCGGCCTGGGCTCCGTGGGCTGCGGCGGCCGCAGCTGTACGGTGTACATCAAGGGCGCCTATGCCCTGGACCTCACCGTCAACATGCACGAGCTGGGCCACACGCAGGGCCTCAGCCACGCCGCGCGCGGCTTCGACGAGGTGCGCGCTAGGGAGAGGCGGGGAGATGCGGGCGCATGGAGGCACATCCGCGGACCGGGAGCGTCGCCGTGGGGGCATGTGGCGTGGGTTGGGTTTCGCGCTGTGCCGCGACCTGAGATAACATTGGGATGCGTCGCTCGCATGGATTGGCGTCGGCCAGGGAAGACGCGCCGCGCTGTTGGGCATCCAGTGGGTCGAGATCTTCTGGCGCCTGACGGCGCCCCGCTCGCTCCCTGCCCTTTAGTACGGCGACAAGGCGGACGTCATGGGCAACGACGGCGGCCTAGACGGATACCTGTGCATGAACCCCGGCAACCAGAACCGCGTCGGCTGGAACACGCCCATCAAGACGCTGTTTATTCCTGACATCAACGCCGCTGGCAACGTGCCGGACCCCGCCTTACCCACTACGAATCTTACTGCCACCTGGCGCATCCCCGTGATGTACGCCAGCGACAACAACCACCTGTTCCTCAACAACACCGCATATTTTATTGACTTCCCCAACGGAACCAGATGGCGCGTGCCGTACCCCAACATGTACATCAGCTACCGCGTGCGCACGCCGCGCTTCGACAACATCCTCTCCAGCGACTACAACAACAGGGTGCGGCACCAGACTGGGCTGGGGGTCCTGGGTCTTCTTTGATCTGGGGTCAGGGGTTGCCCGTCCTCGTGGAAAGCTCTTACGTTCCCGCGCTTGGTTTCGACTTGTGGCCTAACGCGTGACCGGACCTTGCTGCCACACGTCCCAGGTACATGTGCACCAGTTCAACGGCAGCGCGAGCGAACGCGACTACAACCGCACCCTCATCGTCGGCATCCTGGGCCCGGGCCAGACCTTCGTCGGGCCCTTCCGCGACATGGGGTGCGTCGGGCCTGGTGCAGCAGGGCCCCGGCTGCTGCCCAGGACCGGGACATGAGACCCACGCGGTTCAGGACCCGTATGACGTTGTCCTTGCCGTGTATGTGCTGCAGCGGGAGCGCCACTGTTGGCGGCCGCGTGACGGTGACTGTCGTCTCCATCAACCCCGGCGTGGATGCGGTGGTCAAGCTCTGCCACGCGCGCTTTCTCACCGAGACCCAATGTGGCAATGGCATCGATGACGACTGTGAGTGCCGCATGCGACGAGCCTCGGGGTGGAGGCGAGAATGACGATGGCTGGATTGCTACCCGTGGAGGCTCGCTGGCTTGACCATGACCCCGCTCGTACCCTCGCCGTTGGCCCCCAGGTGACGGCTTCATTGACCAGAACGACCCAGACTGTGGCGGGTCGGGCCTCGCGCCGCCGCCACCGCCGCCCAACCCACGGCCACCGCCGCCGGGCGGCGTAGCCTCGTCGCCGCCGCCTACCCGCTCTCCACCGCCTACTCGGTCGCCCCCGCCTACCCGCTCGCCACCGCCTACCCGCTCTCCACCACCTCCGGTGCGGTCGCCGCCGCCAAGGCTCTCGTCGCCACCGCCTGACATGCCGCCACCGCCGCCGGATGCTCCTCCACCGCCAACCCCGCCTCCACCGCCGCCGGATGCGCCGCCACCACCGCCGCCTTCTTCTCCGCCACCACCGCCGCCTGATGCCCCCCCCCCCCCCCCCCCCCCCCCCCCC
>BDDC01001952.1:0-17428 GCA_001662425.1 Chlamydomonas sphaeroides | reverse complement strand
GACCTGATCTGCCGATGGCCCCCCTGGCTGTGAAACGGCGACCTCCGCTTTGCGGTGTAACAGGAACAGGTAGTGAATGGTTCTGCCGTGCAGCCGCGTGATGCTACAAGGTACAAGCTGACCCGAGCCATTTGGGCCGGTATTTGGGGGAGGTGTGGATAAGGCGTACTGTAGCACGGAGGAGCCGCGGGCCCCAGCGCACCAAGACGCGTTGCATTGCCGATGCCCCCCCCCCCCGCTGGCTGTGAAACGGCGGCGACCCCCGCCACGTGGTGTAACAGTGACAATGACAGGTGTCGCTCCGCCGGGCGGCGCACACGACCACCTGCGATCCAGCCGCCTTTTCAAGTGACCCTGAGTAACCAAGAGGTGTACGCCAAGCCAACAAGGTGGCCAGCCAATAATGCATCTAGCATATGAGGTCCATGGAGTCAACCAAGTAAGTCCGCCAAGGCCCACGACCCACAGCCCAGCTCCCATGCGCCATCCAGCTGGCGACCGCCATTCCATGCAGCAAGGAGGCATGCCCACACGTGTCGTTAGAACGCATGCACAATGTAGTGTCCCAGACACTGCAATGGCACCTGCACGCCTTATATTTGATCGTCCTCAGACCGCACCCCGCCCATGCTGTTTAAGAATTTGTCGACGCATCTTTGCGCACCGCATCGCAGCGGCGCAGGTCCGAGGTCGCCCGTACGCCAGCTTCTACCGGCATGCTCGCACCCGTACACGCAGCGCCGCACGAGGCGGCAGGCAGCCCTGCAACAACACCCGCGGCAGTCGCGCGCTGGTCCGCTGATAGAAGGACCCACGGGCTCGCGCCCGGCACTGCCGCACGGCCGGGCAGACCCAACGCCTGCTCATACCCTGACTAAGCATTGAAGTGATGTGCCCGGTCTCCATGGTCGGCCAACCGGTGGCAGGCGGGGCAGGCGGGTTCCCCGTGTGCGCGACTGGCCGGCCGACATACAACGATAACACATGAACAGCACATGCATACCCCCAGTAAGATTAAAAGCAAGCGTCCTCCAACGCACGCGAACACATGCGCCAGACCACGCCCGGCGTCCCCAGAACCGCCTTGGATAGCATCCCATACCGATTACCAACTAGTGCAGTTACGTACGCCCTCACGTACAAGTGAATTGCGTTGCTTGTATATAGTTTGGGCGCCGCCTTGCCGCCAAAAGAGCCAGGCGGCGTGCGCTTGGTAGCACCTGCTCGCACGGCTTGCACCGACAGCAGGCCGTACGAAGCGTAAGCCGAAGCAAAGCAACGCAGCAGCTGCAGGTCAACCATTATAAACAGGCCGCAGGGTCCATGGATCTATTCGGGCCCCCACACAGTGGCATCATGCATCCATACTTTCGCTTCTTTCTCATCCTCGCTCCCGGCCTCCTCGCCAGGCGCCATGCGACAAGCATCCTCGTGCAGTGCTGCCCGCCGCATGACAACCGCGGACGAGCGCCGCCCAACGGCCCGACCCACGCGCACATGCACGGAAGCAATGGAAGCAATGGAAGGCCCATGCGGACGGTGGACAGGCCAACGCCCGCCTCCGCGCCGTCTGACAGCACGCATATGCGTACGGTACCATATGTACGGCCACTTGCGTACGGCACCATGTGCACGGCCACCATGCAGACATCAGGCAACTTGAACAGCGGGCCACAGCAAGCAGCAGGCCGTCGAGCGCTAGAAACCACCCAACACCAGAATCCGCCAATGAATTACGCCACCCCTCCCCAGACAACACGGCAACATGCCTCCCTGCTCCGTTATACACACGGCAATGCATTCAAATAAAGCCCAACCACTTAATTCGAAGGATACGGCGGACGTACGAGGCGTCCGCCGGTTGGCAGCGCGCCCAGCGAATGGCGACCATGAGCGGAATCCGAACTGCTCAACAACGAAGCAAGCGCCGAGGCAACCCCTTTCTTATATCCCGACCACGAACCCCTGCACACAGCATCGCAGCCTTTCGTTAGGCTGCTGACGCCGCCGAGTCAAGATGGATCTGCGGATCTGCATCGGGTCACAATGATATCGCACGCCCACGGCCTCGCCCTGGGATGACCGGATTCGATCCCCTGCAGGACAAGCGCCCTCCTCATGCTGAGCCGCAGCCTACGCGGCTCACACAGGGCCGCCCAGGCGCGCCGCCATCTTCTTGAACACGCGCACCAGCTTAGCGCCCACGCCGTGGGTCTTGTGGGACTGCTGCTGCTCCAACATGTCGGCAGTGAGGTAGGCCGCACCCACGTTGCCGCTCCAGGTCCGGTTTGACCGCGCAGCAAGCGGCGGCAGCGCGCCGCCAAGCGCCACAGCCGAAGGGTGCGGCGTGGCGCAGCCGCCGTGGCTCAGACGGCTGGGCCGGACGGAGTCCGAGCCCGCTGCCGTGTGGCGTCCAGCGCCCGCGGCGTTGGACGAGCCAGCGGCGCTGGAAGCGGCGTTGCTGGTTGGCGGCGGACTGGCCACGGCTGCCGACGCGAACGCCGTGCCGCCGGCGAGGGGGCCCCCGGACGAGAGCGACGTCACGCCCAGGCCTACAGCAGGTGCCGAGCCCGTTGCGTGCTCCGACCATACCGTCCCAAAAGCAGGGGCCAGTACGCGGCGGCTGCTGGTGGCGCTGCCGAATGGCAGCAGCGCGATCGGGGTGGCGGGCTGGGCTCCACCACTGGCCCCGTCCGCCACGTCGCCATCGTCAAGGACGTAGCCCTTGAGGCAGTGACGCCGGCTTTCAGAGCGCCCGCTGTGCCGAGTGGGCACGAGAGCCCCTGGCGAGCCCTCGGCAGCGGCGGCCCCCAGCACCCCGCTCCTGGCCATGCCGACGGCGCTGTAGCCGGAGGCTGCGGCAAGGATCCGGCCGCCGCCGCCTGTCTCTCCGTTGAGTGACAGCTTTTGCTCCTCGTCGTCCCTACCGGAGACGCTGGTAGATACGAAGCGGGACAGCCTGCGCTGCAGCCGTACAGACGGCCGCAGCTGCTGGGGCGGCTGCGGGCCAATGCCGCCGTTGCTGAGTCGCGCGCTCTCGCCGCTGGCGAACATGAACGAGTCCAGCGGAGGCAGCGACGGCCGCATGTGCGGCAGCCTCGACGGCTGCGGGCCACCGAGCAGGTCCGGCACCCCCAATGGTGTCGTGGCCTCGTCCAAGTAGGAGCTGTCCAGTGTCATCGAGCTGCGCACGGGGGGCAGGCGTGCCTGCGCCAGACCGCGGCTCGAGGGCTGCGCCGCGCTGCCGCGCTGCTGTTGCGGCGCAGGTAGGGCTATGGCGTACAGGAGGTCGTTGTTGCTGACGGTGCTCAGTCCACGGCTGCTGAGCATGCCGTGACCGGAGCCGCGGTCCGCGCGAGTGGCTGTCGACATGGCGGCGGTCAGCAGGGAGGACGTCACTCCCAGATAGCAGGACGGCCCGCCGTTGCCGCAGAAGGACTGCGTGCGAGCCAGGGCGGCAGCAGGCTGTGGCTCCGGCTCCAGCGCCGTCTCCGGCAGCGGCACTAGCAGCTCTGGTGCCGCAGGCGGCAGAGCCTGCACGCTCTGCGCGGCGAGCTGCGCCGCAGCCAGCAGCCGGCTGTGAATCAGCCCGTTGCTGACGGGCATCGCCCTCAGCGCCTCTGGGGCCCCAGGCGCAGGGACCTGGCGAGCGCTGCTGGCGTGCTCGTGGCCGCGTCCGCTGAGGACGCCGTCGGGCACCGCCAGCCCCTCGGCCCCCATCGTGAGGCTCCTTTTTTGGTGGCTGTGGCTGTAGCCGGCAGCGGAGGCAGCCGAAGCGTCGGTGGCCGATTGCGCCCAAGAGACGGGGGCGGTGTAACCGCTCAAACACTTGCGCGTCTGCCTGGCGCCGCCGTCGCCCTCGTCGCGGACCGCGGAGAACGACGCCGCGGGCGAGCAGGCCTCGGACTCCGAGTCGTCGCCCTCCATGTCCGACGAGACCGCTGGGGAGGCGTTGGCAGCTGGAGACGAGGGAAGAGGGAAGGGCAGGTCCGACACTGTGCCAGGTCCGTAGTCCGCGCCTGCAGGCGAGCGAGCGGGGCCGAGGCTCAGACGGGCTAGGATAAACCGCGGTGCGCAGTTCCGTGCAAGGGCTTTTCAGCTGAAACGATCAGAGACAGCGAGGCACGTGGCCCTCATAGTCACCCCAGCGCACCTTCGGCTGCCTGCCGCTGCGCCCCCTCCGCCGCCGCAGCCCGCTTGAGCGCCTCCGCCAGCGCCGTGCCCTCCATGCTCTGCTGCACATCCCAGAAGTACGACATGTTGAGCAGCTGGCGGGCGGTGGGCCGTCGCTTCGGGTCGAGCTGAAGGCACAACTCCACCTAGGGACAGACGGGCCAGGCAACAGGTCACGGTTGGCCACAGCGAAGCAAGAGGCTGCCCGTGTCAAGTAAATCCGTGACGGGCCAGGGGCACGTCACGGTGCTCGCCGCAGCACGGCCCCGCTAACCGTCATCAGAGCCCGGCCTGCTCTCCCTATCATCACGCACCAGTTCAAATAGCCGCGGCTCCAGCTCGGGCAGGCGCTGGCGCAGGTCCCGTCCGCCACTTGGAGACCGCAGCTGTACCAGGGGCGCCAGTGAGGCGCTCGAGGCCATGCACGCGGCGAGCTTCTTGGGCAGCGGCCCGAAGCAGCGCATGATGCGCCACAGCTGGTCTGCGGAGGAGGTGCCTGCGTGCGGACAATGTGGAGGTCTCATGAGATGCCTTGGCTGCAAGCAAGCAGAGCGCGCCACCGCCTCCTCAGGCGCAATGGAACCAAGCTCCGCCCAGTCCAGCGCACGCGCGCCTTACCCGGAAACAGCGGCCGGCCGGTGGCCATCTCGGCAATAGTACAGCCCAGGCTCCAAATCTGGCATTGGGACGGAGGGCGGGACGGCGGCAGCTTGAGGAGGGCAAGATAGGATGTGTGGTACCGTATCGGGACAGTGACACACACAGCATGGCACTGGACTGGCCACAACAGGCGACAAACACGGACCCCTAGCGATGTCTCACGTCAGAGCTGGAGCCATACATGTCTCCAACCAAGATCTCTGGGATTTGGCAGGGGCAGGAGAGGGCGAGGGTCAGAGGACTGGTGCCGAAACGGCAGCGGAATGGATTGATACCTCGAACCGCCCTCCTGCCCGTAGCGCCTACCCAGACAGCTCCACGCCCCGCGTGCCTCCCTCACCCGGCGCGCGGTACCACCGTGTGACGCAGTACGAGGTGCACTTCTGAGCCTCCTTCGTGCCCACATTCACAGGGCGAGCGAAGCCAAAGTCGCACAGCTTTGCCACCCCCGTCGCGGAGTCCAGGAGGATATTGCCGGGCTTGATGTCGCGGTGCAGGAACTGTTGGGCGCAATGACGATGGCATGGGTATGGGAAGGGTTTACGGGGAGGCACGGAAGGCAGTTGCGGCTTTCCGGGTTCGCTTTTAGACGTTGCCCTGTCGCTCGCCCCTGATCTTGGACGCACCCGCTTGGCGTGCAGGTACGACAGCCCTCGGATGACCTGCCACGCAATCAGCTTGACGGTGGCGGGCCCCAGATTGACGGGCCGCAGCTCGTCCAGCTGCTGGTGCAGGCTAGGGCCCACGAACTCGAACACCTGACGCGGGGTAGCCGTCAGGAATCAGTTCGATGCACGACATAGGGATCGCAAGCCAAGAATTTCCCAGCCAGGCGCAGGATTAGCGGTCAGCCCGGGACCCCGACCGCTGCCCACACGCAGGCCGTCGCAGGCGCGCTTGCGAGGCGGTTACGGATGCCGTGTCATGGTCATCCCGCCTCTCCCTCACACCCCCACCCCGTAGCGCACCAAGTAGACCCGGCTGGTCTTGCTCTTGAACGCCGTGAGCAGCTTGACGCAGTTGACGTGGGAGATGGATTCGAGCACCTTGGCCTCCCGGATCGCCAGGCGCATGATCTCCCGATTCTCGTGGGCCTGCGAGGATAATGGCGTGGGTCTCACACAGGCCCCGGGCTCGTGCTTTCTGCGACCCGCCACACGCCGCCACCCACCTGCTTGAAGCCCTTGACCGCGACGATGCGGCCGGTGCTGCGCTCGCGGCATTTCCACACGCACCCATAGCTCCCCTCGCCCAGGGTGCTGATGTACTCGTAGGCCTGGCCATGGGAAGAGGTTTGAGAAGGCAGTTGTGCCACTTAACGACAAGAGTTAGCGAAGTTGAGTTCTGCCGGTCAAGGGGCCGGCGGACTTCAGCGAGGCCGTCTCGGCTGCCGGGGCGCTCTGGCGCGGGCCGCCGGCGCCTTCTGTGACTGCGGCTGTAGCTTCGGCAGCATGGTCCGCTTAGAGTGCAAGGGTCCGCCGGGACGGGATTTGGCAGCCGCAGCCTACTTGGGGTTTGGCGGCTGCGGCACACTGAGGGTTCGGCGACCGTCGCCACTCCATGCACCACACGGACGTCGGTGGTGTGCGCCCTTGTGCGGCCCACCTGCATGCTACTGACGCTGTTACGGCGTTGCAAATTATGCAGATCTCCGCTTGGCCGACCTTACAGGCTTTCAGAACCTGCGACCTGCGATGCCATGACGTATGTGTAACCAAGCTCGACACAGGCAGCAGAACCATCCAATGCACACCTCAGAGGATATGCTGTTGCAATCTACTGTACACAAGGTTCTAGGTCGAGCACACATTGCAGTTACGTGGGGCGGCCACACGCCTCGTCTCGTGAGCTTCTTTGACACAGCGCGCAAACTGGTGCTGGCATATGCGCTGCTCCGCAACGCGGGAACACGTCACTGACGCCAGCGACGCTACCATGCTCTTTGAACTTGCAAACTGTGCCTGAGCGCTCTCACAGCTTAGCTCACCTGCATCAGGGTGAGTTGCTAACAACGGGCGGAGGATGGCGAGGAGCGAGTCTGCGTCGCTGAGGCTTGCTCAGCAGTGTAGTAGCATACAGTCGCGCGTAATGCGCGCGAGTTGTTCTGAATGTAACAAAGCCACAGCGATAGGGTGTGCACACGTTTGGGTACTGTATGGGTTGCGGCTGGAAGAAACGAAACCGAGCCATGAAACCGGGATAATTACGTACCCGCCAACACCACTGCGAGATAAATAAAGTTACCTCAAGCAAAGGCTATCTATGCAAGTGGCCGCAAAGCCCGGCTCGAGTGGTACTGCTGCCCCGATCTCCCAGAGATAACGTGGCTTCCCGGTGTGGCCTCCAACAGGTGTGGCGTTTCGCTCTTATTCCGCAGCGCTGCACACCTCGCAAGCATATTAGTGGAGCAAAGCCGGATAACCATCTCGCCTTGGGTTTATTCTACGCGGTTGCACCGTGGCAAGGTAGCACGTCGGCTGTCGGCGGAATCCTGGTGCAGTCAGTGCCGATAACGGGAACAGCAGCTTCCTGGTTACTCAATGCTGTATGATGCCTCTGTCACCACTCCCAGGCGGTCGGCCGTGCCCGCTTGCCCGCAGATGAACCCGCCGACCACATCCCCGCCGCCTCCAGCGCTGCCGACAGCCGCTTGCGCCGTATCCGCACCGGCGTTGCCGCACTGCCCAGTGGGGCCGTCGCGGCGGCCGTGCCAGGCGACAGCTCTGCCTTGCCTCGCGGCGCACCGTCGCCGCCATCGTACCCGCCGCCGTCTAGCAGCAGCCACCCCACGCCGCTGCCCACACTGGCGGCCGCGGCGGCGGCCAGTGCGTCCACGGCTCCGGCCAGGTCATGCAGCGGCATTGAGGCGGCGCGCTGGAGGCCATGCTGGCTTCCTTCTTGGCCTTGGCTGCAGCGCAGGAGGGCCTCGAGGTCCAGCCCGGGAGAGGAGGCCTGGGAGGACACCTGCGGGGAAGGGCGCGGCAGGGCAGCGGACAGGGGCGAAAGCGGCTGTTCGCAATTCCGATGATGCTGACCGCGAGACGGGGCCCCGTCTCCCATTGTCGCGCTTGCCGAGCGCCCCTGTCGTTGGCTTTGCCGAGCCCGCCTCGGGAGGCCCCTCGCGCCCACCTGCCACAGCAGCTGGTGCAGCTCCATCTCCAGGTGGCCCGCGGGGCTGCCGCCAGGTAGCGGCCCGGGGGCCGCCTGGGGCAGGGCAGCGGGTGGGCACGGGAGGCCAGTCTGGCACAGGCCATACATTTGCGCTGTGCATCGGTGAGAAGGGCGGACGAGGGGCACGCAGCGCTGTCAAACGATACTTGATAACCCCAAAGGCCCTTGCGGCCCACCTGCGGTGGCTCGCCGGAGCCGCCGGCGCCTCCGCTTGACGGTCCCACGGCGACGCCCTGCTCGGCCACCGGCTGCAACCCATCGCCATCGCTCGGAGCTGCGCCGCTGCTGCCCCTGAGCGCATCGGCAGGACCAGTGGCACCGCCAGGCGCGGGCCCGAGCGGGGGCCCGGCCGGCCCCTCCAGTTGGACCGCTGCGCCGACCCCGAGGTCTTGGTGCGGGCTGCCGACTCCCAAGCTGCGATCGGCGCCGAGGCGCGGCGCGCTAGCGCCGAAGGTGACGCCACCAGCGCCGCTGCCGTCTGCGCCGCCGCTCTGCGTCCCGGGCGGCGGCCACGCCATCAGCAGGTGCTCCGGGATCGGCACTGGACAGGCGCCGGCGTCGCATCCTGGCGGGCCAGCCCGGAGGCTAGCGCCTCCACAGCTGCCGCTGTGGCTGACGGACAGCGCGCCGCCGCACAGAACTGGCGCGCCGCCGCTGGCGAGCGGCGTGCCGACGCTGGCACCACTGTGCCCCACGCGCACGCTCGCGCCAGCAGCGCGGCGCCGAGTGCCCTTGCTGACGCCGGCCTGCCCGCTGGCGCCGCTGACGACTGGCGGTGCCGGCTTGCGTAGATCGACTTGCTGGAAGGTGCAATGTGGGTCGGGCCCGCCGCCCGCTGCAGGGCCGGCCAGCCGGGCCCCGAGTGGGTTGGGCCGCAAGGCGCCCACGTCGGCGGCCCGTGGCGCCTGCTGGCCCTGCGGCTGATGGTGTAGCAGGCTGGGCCACATGCTAAGGACGGCGGCTGACGGCGCAGGAGTGGGCATCGCCGATGACGCAGCGCCCTGCGCTGCCGCCGGCAGCGAGCCCCAGGCCACTGGCAGTTGCGTTGGTTGCGGCCGTGGCGGCTCCGCGAGCGGCAGGACACAGCGGATGCCAGCGGCCTGATTGGAGGCCCATCCGTCCAGGGACGGCTCGCTGAGAAGGCCGTGACATCAGAGCAGCTTTCGGCCAGGCGCACGGCCCTGCCGACTCCACGACAAGCAGTCAAGATTCCAGAGTCCCTGTTCACGGCTGGCTCCTGCTGCCCTCCCAGGCCGTTTCCCAGGGCCCCTCAGCTCACCTGCTGCGGCTCGCGGACGCCACCCGCGACTGCGCGTAACGGCCCCAAGGCGACACCCTCCTCCTTCACTGCTCGATCACCACCCGCATCACTCTGGGCTGTGCTGCCGCTGCCGGCCATCATCCTGGCAAGCCCATTGCCACCACCAGGCGCAGGCCCTACTGGCGCCTCGGGCCTGGCTGCGCCCCAGAACCCAAGGTCTCCGAGCGGGCTGCGGGCGCCGAAGCTGCTGCTTGCGGCGGCGCCGAGGCGCGGCGTGCTAGCGCCGAAGGTGACGCCACCAGCGCCGCTGCCGTCTGCGCCGCCGCTCTGCCGCTCGCGCGGCGGCCACGCCATCAGCAGGTGCTCCGGGATCGGCACCGGACAGGCGCCGGCGTCGCCTCCTGGCGGGCCAGCCCGGAGGCTAGCGCTTCCACAGCTGCCGCTGTGGCCGACAGACAGCACGTCACCGCACAGGACTGGCACGCCGCCGCTAGCGAGCGGCGTGCCGACGCTGGCACCACTGTGCCCCACGCGCCCGCTTGTGGCTGCAGCGCGGTGCCGAGTGCCCTTGCTGCCGCCGGCCTGCCCGCTGGCGCTGCTGACGACTGGCGGCGCCGGCTTGCGTGGCTCAGCCTGCGGCCGAACGTCATGTGGGTCGGCGACCCCGGTGCCAGCGCCATGTGGGTTGGGCCGTAAGGCGCCCACGGCGGCGGCCGGTGACTGGCCCTGCGGCTGGCAGTGGGGCAGGCTGGGCCACATGCTCGGGACGGCTGCTGCCGCCACAGGGGCTGGTGACGCCGATGACGGTCGCAGCGCCGCCAGAAGCGCCTGCAGAGTCAGCGGAGGCACGGCCGGCATGCCAAGGCTCGTTGGGCCGCAGCCCGCGCCGGTGGCAGGCCCGGCGCGCGCTGCGCCGCCGCCGACGGCCGCGGGCATGGCTGCGTTGACGCGCACCGCCGCCGCGAGGGCTTGCTCCGCCTTCACGGCTTCCAGCGCAGCCGCGTGCAGCGCCTCAGCAGCAGAAGTGGGCGCTGCGGGTGCTTTGTGGACCCCGGTCGGCGGCTGCGCCCGCTGCCGGGACGGAGCGTTGTTGAGGCCCGCCGGCAGGCCGCGGCTGCTGCTGGCGCTGAGGGTGACGCCGGCAGGCAGAGGGCCGCTGGGTGGCTGCGGCCGAGTGCACAGGGGGCTCGTCAGAAGCGACGTCGGCAGCGCCGGCGTCGGGTTGGCGGCGGCAGCAGCGGCGCCTTGGAACAGGACCGCTTGCGGCGGCACCGCACATGCTCGTTCCGGTGGCGGCGCGGGCGGCCGCCCCGCTTGCTGGGCTGCGCTGGCCGCCGCCGCCGCCGCCGCTGTCGCGGCCGCTCCCGGTGGCGGTGGCAGTAGGGGCGGCGGCGTGTCGTCAGCCCTGCGCAGTCGGATCCCGCTGCTGCCCAAGGGGTAGAGCTGCACCGTGGCCCCGAACACGACGCCCAGGCGGGTCAGCAGCTCGCCGGTGCGCTCCAGCACAAAAGTTCCCCCAGACCGCTGGCGGAGCCGGAATTGCCACGGCCACTCGCCCATCGGCGGACCGGTCGCGGCTCCTCCTGGCGCAGGACCCGCGCGCGATGTGGCTGTGGCCGCTGGCGCTGCTCCCGTGGCTGCCTTGTACCGCCCATGTCGCGAGTGCTCGAGGGCATCTGGGTCGGCCTCGGCGTAGACGGTCACGGTGATCCAGTTTGCTGTGTTGGCGCTGGCTTGCAACAGCTGCTGGTCGAAGAGGAAGGTTGCTGCCCTGGGCGCGATTAGCAGGCTCTGGTGCTCGCGCCGGCCGACGACAAAATCAGACGGCGGCTTACAGCGTGAGCGGTGCTGCTGCTGTTGCTGCTGCGGCTGTGGCTGCTGGGGCTGGGGAGCTGCAGCCGCGCTGCGCGGGGCGCGCTCGCGGGCTGCGCCGCGGCGCCCCGGCGCCGCGGCTTCCATGCTGTAGCTGAGTCAAAGCAGGGTAAAAAGGGCTCACGGCAGCGTCGCTGAAAGGATAAGACGCAGAGCAGGGCTGGAGGGCTGCAGCCTTGCTAGCGAGGCGAAGACAGAACGAAGCGGTAGAGCGCGTACGGCGTGTTGTCCTACGTTGGCGGGGTAGCCTACGGTAGCTTTGCGTGCTGTAGGTGTGAAGTTCTGTGCGGCGCGCGATGGATGCGCGGGAATGCATGCGCCCTAGCGTGCAGGGTGCAGGCTCCTCCCCTGCTCCTGCCGCTGCTCCCCAGCCTCCGTCCGCCCCTGTGCCTCCGCCCTACCCATTCCCGCCTGGCCCGTCTTCAGCTTGGCAGCTTAGCCCACGATTGCAGCTCGCAACGCTGCCCTCGTCGAGCTGATATGCACGACAAGTGCAATGCCCTTCTTTATTACAGGCCGGTACGCAAAGACCGCCCAGCAGGCCGCTCGAAGCCGCCGGCTTTCTCCAGCCTGCTCCAGCCATGTGGTTCAGGGCCCGTGCTCAACCGCTGCTCAGCAACGAAAACACACACTGCCGTGCGAGCAGGCGGCGACGCCAAGTGCAGTTGGCTAGCCAGTCACGGTAGCTCTCTCCCTTGCCTCTGCATCCAAGCAATCGACTTCCTCTTCATCAATGCCTCGCGCACAAGGCCTGAATATCGGCGATGCACAGCGTAAAGAGACGGCCCGGTCCAGGACTGGGGCGCCTATCAGTACGATGACCCACCATACCTGTCGTCCCTCCGCTTGTAGCCCAGCAACCCGCACATGCAGGCATACCCTCGGCGCCAGCCCTACCGCACGCACGGACCTCGCACAACCCATGGCGGCCCTTGCGGCCGCCCGGCGCGCCCACTGCCAATCCCCACAATGCATCTGCTCACTAGCGTTATGACCACCCGCGCCTAGCATTGCTGCTGCAAGACCCTTCACCCAGCGACCGCCGCCTCCGTCCGCACCCGCGCAATGACGGCGGCACAGCACTGGGACCCCAGGCAGCTGCTCAGCACGCTCAGCACCACCTGCCGTCTGGGCTCTGCCCCCAGCCGCCCTGCCGCGTCGACTACGCTGCCGCACGGCAACCCCTCGCCGACCCACATCGCCTGGAGCGCGCCAACATCTGGCTCCAACTACCGCACTCCACCCTACCAGCCCCGCCGATGCACCCTCGGCCGCCGCCCTCTGCGCCCTCCCGCCCTCCGCCCTCCACGATCCCTCCGCTCCCGCCGCGCCCCCTCCGCTCCCTCAACGCTCCCGCCGCTCACGTGTCGAGCGTGAGGTGGTTGGCCAGGTGGTGCAGCTCGGGCTGCTGGTGCACCCAGTCCGCAAACGACGACACGCGGTCGGCGCTGTGGTCCAGGAAGCACCTGGCGCAGGGCGGGGGAGTGGGCAGGCGGGACGGGGACGCACGTTCAGTGCGGCAGGCAGGAAGGCAGGCAGGGTACCGGTAGCGACGAAGGCTTTGCAGGGCCAGGCCCTAGACCTCTTGCATGTTGGCACAGACCAGCGGGCACGGGCGCAAGCCCCCAAGGCGCTGCGCGGGGCCCGGGTATCCGCTCCTGGCCTCAGCGCGCTGCTACGCAGCTTCCGCCCGAGCTTCCCGCTGCAGCCAGCTGGCCGACGCTCTACAAAGTGACGGGCCCCTGGGCTGCCGGAGCGCGGCGGTATTCATCCCGTGCAATCCTGACTTCCAGAGGTAGCGTCCTGACGGCCAGCCGCCCGGCCGCGCACCTGTAAGTGATGAGCAGGAAGTAGCGCTTGAGGTAGTGCACGCCCAGGTGGCGCGCCGCGAACTGCGGGCCCAGCGGAGCCACCGCCGCGCCGCCGCCCGAGGCGCCGGAGGGCGTCGCCGAGGGCGGCGCGGGCGCCTCGGCCTGCGCCTTGCAGTGGTGGATGTCGCGCAGCATGTCGCCCACCTGGGGGGTCGGGGGCAAGGGGGTTGGGGGCGGGAGGGAGGGGGCGCGACAGGGGATGAAGGACGAGGCATGTGGGTCGGGGCGCGCTGTGCAGCTGGGCATGTGGGTCGGGCCGCCATGCCGCTGATACGCCATCCCTTCTTCCCCAGCACGGCCTGCACCGCCCACCCGACCCCACCTGCTTCCTCCCACCTCTTTCCCAACCCCATCGCCTGCGCCTGCGCACCCCATAAAGCCTCCCTCCACACCCCGATCGCCTCCCTCCGCACCCCGATCGCCTCCCTCCGCACCCCGACCGCCTCCCTCCGCACCCCGACCGCCTCCCTCCGCACCTGGTCCGCGATAGCCGCGATGGCGGCGTCCACCGCCAGCTTGGCCTCGAAGCCGCCCGGCAGCAGCCTGCACAGCGACATGATGCCGCGGTACTCGCCCGCAGCCGCCGCGAGCGTCAGGCCGCTGCGCGGCGCGGAGCCGGGCGGCGGCGCGAGCGCGGCTTCGGCGCCGCCTGCAGGGCGGGAGCGGGCGGTGAGGGCGAATTCGTTTGGGCGGCTGACCCACATGGCGCCGCGTCCGACCCACATGGTGAGGGCGGTCCCGACAGCCGACCCACATCGTGCCTCGACATTCGTCGCCCCTCTCCCGTGCCTGCGTGCGCCCCCGCGCCCCCGGAACGGGACCAGTGAACGCCCACTGTCGCACGCCTTCAGCCCTCCGCCCGTCCCATCGAACCCCGTCCGCTGCCTTAGTGCGATCCACGTGATAGCACAGTACGCAGCCGCCTGCTCGCCGCATGGCCCCGCCTGCACAAACAACCTGTTGAACCTAAAACCCTAACCCTAAAACCCTTAACATCACCCAGCCACAGGACAGCTGCGCTCACCCGTGCGCGCCACGTAGGCCCCAAACAGCGCCGCCACGAAGCGCGCCGAGGAGCCGGTCGGCGTGCGGCTGAGGATGAGGTGCAGCACGCGGCCGCCCTGGACGCCGTTGGCGGCCTCGGCCGCCAGCACGTCGGCCGCCTCGCCCGCCAGCGCGGTCAGCTGCGCGTGCAGCGCGTCCACGTCGGCCGCCTCGGGCGTGCGCTCGCGCGAGAGCGGGATGCGGCGGTACGACAGGCGGAAGCCGGCCTCGTCCAGCGCCTGCATCAGCTGCGGGTTGGAGGGCGGAGGGAAGAGGCGAGCGGGGCGGACCAGGGCCCGGGTCAGCCCATGGCGTGGGGCTGGTTGCAGAGCGGCCGCCCCAAGCGGCGCCAGCAAGCCCGGCAGGCCCCGGCAACAGCCGCCCCAATCGGCGCTAGCAAAACCCAGCAGCCCCAGGCAGCGGCCGCAGCACGCGGCGGCGCACCTCCAGCGGCGTCTGCAGCGAGGGCCCCGACTGCGGGTCGACCGCCTCCCAGAAGGGCGCCACGCTGGTGCCCGGGTACAGGTCCACCAGCCGCGTCACGTCGTCGGGCTTGCCGGCGGCGGGGTGCGCGGAGGAGGCCGAGGGCTCGGAGGGGCCCGAGCTGCTGCTGGCGGCGTCCTGCGGGCCCGCGGGCGCCGCTGCGGGGCTGTGGCCGTTGGCGGGCGGCGGCGAGGCGCCTGGGCGGGAGGGCACGTGGGTGGGCACGTGGGGCGGCGTGTGAAGGATGAGTGCGACGTCCGGGTGCGACACGGCACAAAGGCCGCAGCTCCTTATGTGCCGCTGCGACTGCTTGGGCGCCAGGGGCCGACCGCCGCTGGCAGCATGGCGCGCACCTGCCGCCTCGGGCCCCGGCGCTGCGGCCTTGGCGGGCGAGGCCCCCCGTATGACGGCGGCGGGGGTGGCCACCTCGCGGTGCAGCAGGATGCGGCCGCCCCACAGCGCGGCCTCGTCCTGGGGGAGGGGGTGGGAGAGGGGGAGAGCTTGCGAGCGCAGTGACGAAGGTCCCGGTGCAGGCAGCACCCCGTGGCAGCACCCCAAGCTCCCGCACGGTCGCGAGCCTTCAGCACACGCGTGGAGGGATGGGGGGCGGGGCGGGGCGAGAAGGCGCCGGGCGGGGCTGGGGAAGGAGCCGTTGTCGTGGCGTAAAGGAGAGGGAGAGGGCGTTGGCCAGGGCGAGCGGCGTGAGGGAGGCGGTTGCGCGTGGGGCGCTGCTGAGGGGGCCTCACGCGGCCCTGCGGCCGGTGGCGCCGCTGCCGTGCGCTACCGCCCACCCCCTGCTTGCCGCAACCCAACCCGCTTGGGGCAGTGCCCCCGGCCAACGCTCGCACCTGCACGTCCTCCTTGAGCAGCGTCTCCAGCTCCTGAGGGCCAGGAGCGGCGGGGGCGGGCAGGTTTGTGCGAAGGGTGGGTGGGGGTCGCCCGCTCGCCCACGCGG
The DNA here is from genome assembly GCA_001662425.1 of Chlamydomonas sphaeroides. Classification (NCBI taxonomy): domain Eukaryota; kingdom Viridiplantae; phylum Chlorophyta; class Chlorophyceae; order Chlamydomonadales; family Chlamydomonadaceae; genus Chlamydomonas; species Chlamydomonas sphaeroides. Next base: position 1,938 of record BDDC01001952.1, on the reverse strand, counting down.
CCCAGCCACGCTGATCGGCGGCACCCATCCCTGGCTTCGCAGGGCCCCTCAGCGCAGCCCGCCACACCGCCCCGGCCCCCCACCTGCCCCTCGCCCTCCCCGGCCCCCACCTGCAGCTGCGAGGCGTGGATGCCCGCGTGGTGCATGGCGGCCGCCGGCATCTCCAGCTCCCGCCGGATGTACGGCGTGCCGTTGACGTACACCGCCAGCTCCTCGCGCACGTCCGCGATCACCACGTGGCACGGCCCGCCCGCGCCGGCGCCCAGGTGGCGCAGCAGCGCCGCCAGCTCAACGGCGGGCACGTTGCCTGCCGGGGCCGCGGGGTTGAAAAGTTAGCGTCAGGTTGGTGCGGCTGGCGCATGTGCCGGCCCTCCCAGCTGGTACCACCGGTCCCGGTTCCCTGGCTTTACGCCCAGCAGCGCCGCCGGTCCGCGCCTAGTCGGCTCCCATAACCCGAGGCACGCACCGACGCTGTACACGGGGAAGGGCCCCGCCTGCACGTGCTCGGGCAGCTGCTCGGGCAGGCCGGCGGCGTCGGCGCCGGAGCCGGGCTCGGGCACGCCGGGGTGCGGCAGCAGGTAGGACTTGAGGATGGTGCGCTTGGTGAGCGTGCGGCCCTTGCGCCGAGCCAGCACCGCGCGCACGTCGATGGCGCCGTCGTCCTCCTCGCCCTCGCCCGCGTGCACCTGCAGGCCAGCAGCGGCGCGGGGTCGGGGCCGCGGCGCAGCGGGGAGCCGACGTCCCGGCGCGTGTGGGGATGGCCCGCTGCCCCCCAGCCCAGCGCTGCCCGCTGTGCTACCCATGCGAGCGTGGGGCCCACAGCCCCGGCCCGGCGCTGCCCACGCTGCCAAACCTGCAGACCGCTTATGACAAACGCAGCCCTCCCTCCCGCCCTCCCGCACGCCGCTCCCGCGGCTCCCTGCCCCACCCTGTGGACGCTGGGCAGCTTGGCCACGGGCACCGGCTCCAGCGCGCCGCCGGGGTTCTCGTGGATGGAGGCCAGCGCCGACTGGGGCGGGCGGGGCGGGCAGCGGGGAAGCGGGGGATGGGGAGGCGGGCGGTCAGGGCAGGCTAGGGGCGGAGGGTGGAGAGATGCTGCGGCTCTGTGGGAGGCAGGAGCGCGCCCACGTACCCCGGCCCGACTGCAACCGACCCTTGAAGTAGTGTCGCGTGTACCACTTGACACCGCCCGCCACAACACCCCGCACCCAGCGCTGGCCCCTGGGGCCCACCTTGAGGTCGGGCCTGCTGCTGAGCCAGTCGCCAAAGGTGCAGCTCTCGGGCCCCACGTGCTCCAGGTAGTAGGCGAAGGCGATGAGCTGGCAGTAGCGCTCCAGGTAGGCGGAGCCGCGCTTGAAGGCGGCGTGGCGCTGCTGCATCTCGGGCCGGATGTACTTGTACGACGAACGCGGCTTGCGGTACCTGCGGGGGCGCCAGGGGGTTGGGGGTGAGGGGCGGTGCGGATCGTGACTGGGAGCGGTCAGCGCCAGTGTAAGGCACAGTAGCACACACGAGCACCTCGCCGCAGGAGCCGCGCTGTGTGTCCTTGGAGCACCGAGGCGCTCAGCCCGGGCTCACTTCATGATGGCCACGCGCAGGTTGATGACGTCGCTGGCTGCGTCGATGATCTGGTCCACCACCTTCTTGCTGTCGTCGCCCTCCTGAGGTGTGTGTGTGTGTGTGTGTGTGTGGGTGCGTGGCAGAGGTGGGGAGGGGCGCGGAGAGAGGCGCGCGGTGCGGAAGGGGCGCCTGCTGGCTCTCGGCCCTACTACCAGATCTCATGGTGCGCCCTCTTGCAATGCTTGCGCCGAGCGCTCGCACGCTCTATGTCGCTCGGTGCACGCCTCCTCCCCCTCCTCCCCCTCCTCCCTTCCCCTCCTCCCTTCCCCCTCCTCCCTTCCCCCTCCTCCCTTCCCCCCTCCCCCCTTCCCCCTCCTC